>CAUYQG010082409.1:0-48001 GCA_963574415.1 Tarsius wallacei
TCCAAGTAGCTGGAACTACAGGTGTGCGCTACCACGCCCGGCTAATTTTTGATTTATTGTAGAGATGAGGTCTCGCCAAGTTGCCCAGGCGGGTCTCGAACCCGCGGGCTCAGGCAATCCACTCACCTCGGCCTCCCAAAGCACGGGATTGCAGGCTGAGCCACCAAGTCCGGCCATGACTCACATTTTTATAGCAGTGGTACAGCCAAATTAATTTTGGCATTTTTATATGATGGATTTCATTAGCATATATGCAGATCTTGAAAACATAATGTTGAGAAGCATTCAATTTACAAAACAGTATGTTCAGTAAATCATTTACATAATATTTACATACACAAAACAATGTTTTTATTAATATATATTTAATAAACATGTAAAAAGAAAAACTAGGATTATAAAACTCTTGATAGCATTAATTATGAGGGGAAAAGAATAAAAAGAAATACAAGAACTGTGGCCAGGAAAAGGTTGATAGGAACTTCAACTTTATTGATAACCATTTATTTCTCAAAAGAGTGAATAAAATATATCATATTAATATTTGTTCATTCTGTTGGTAGCCACATGGGTATTTATCGTATCTTTTAAAAAATTTGGGTCTTTAAGGTACTTTTTTCAAAATGAAAAATAAATTATAACAGTTTATAAGTATTTTGAAAAAACACAAAAACTGGAGCTAGGATTTTTTTTTAAGCTGCTAACAGGGTGGGAGGCCCCATTATAAAAAGTCCAGACGCCACCGTGAGTGAGTTACGGGACCTTCACCCTTCGTCTCCTACTTAGGGGTCTGCAAGCCCAGTCCCAGAGTAGATTTCCTCTTCCTACTGCCTGGCTGTCTCCACCTCATCTTTCACTTCTTAGTTTATAAATCATTTTCTCTAGGAAGCCTTTCCTATTTTGTAAGAGTGAGTTATGCTTCCCTCCTTTGTACTTGAAAAGTTCTCAGTGTGTACCTCAACCTTGCAGCATTTATCACTCTAGTATAATTTCTTGTTTACTTGTTTGTCTCCCCTCCGAGATTGCTGGCTCCTTTGGGAAGGGGTGGCGTGGAATCCATCCTTAAAGCTCTAGCTGGCACAGTTCCCAGTCCTGAGTCCACGTGTCCTACATTTTTACTGAATTTTGTAGATTCTTGGCCCAGACAGGTTACTACAGAGGGGATCTATGCTGGCAGAGGGCAGAATGAGGATACTGAATGCTAAGATGCCGGTAGGAAATCATCTACTGAAAACCCTTTGTGGGAGCTGGACTTGCATTTCAGAATCATTTAACATCTAAAACTGATTTTCATGGGGGGAAAAATAGACATTTTATTTTTAAAAAACAATTGATCTTCAGGCTTGTTTTTCCTCCTTGTTTTACCTAAACACACAAGTAAGGAAAATTGGCTCAAATTGGTGCCAAGGGTCAGCTGCAAGTTGGCGCCAAGGGTCTCTTTCATTCTGGAACTCATGTTCCAAGTGCAACCTCTTTCTGGAGCATGCTGTGTTCTAGGTAGAGGGCAAGGAGAGCAATATTACTGTGGGAAAACCACAATGCCTCAAAGCTTTCTGCCAGGACAGCTGGGCACGGTGGCTCATGCCTCTATTCCCAGCACTTTTGGAGGTTGAGGCAGGAGGATTGCTTGAGCCCAGGAGTTTGAGACCAGCCTGGGCAATAAAGCGAGACCTTATCGCTACAAAATCAAACAAAATTAGCTAGGCATGGTGGCACATGTCTGTAGTCGTTTTTCTTTTGTATCCTCCACTTAAAATCCCCATTTGACAATTTTTCATATTAGCAAAGCCAAGCCTCATCCCTATGGAAAACATCCTATAGCCATTTTCCTGCGGTTGCCATCTTGTCCAAGTTTGGAAAATGTTTCAGGAACCACATCAAACTTACCTCTTTCAGTAAATGGGCAAAAGATGGGGAGGGGAGCTGCACAGAAAGCAACCATACCCCTCCCCGGTAAGCTTGACCTTAACCCATCCCTAAAATCATAACTTCATATTGATGCTCCTTGGCTTAAGAGGTACTGGTCAGACAAGTCAAAAGGCAGGAACTCCACTTTGATTTTGGAGGAACACAATGTTTCTAGGACTTAACCCGAGTGGTAGGTTGTGTGGTTGTTCCTGAGTGTTCACCGCCCTTCCACACTTCACTTGCCCCCATCACGTGACTTGCAGAGCTCCCTGTCAGACAAGCATACTGCCCTGTCCTGCCCTATTGACAGCAGCTTGACCAAGTGACCTGCTCTGGCCAGTGAAATGTGAGTGGAAAATAACACGTGCAGTTCCCGGCAGAGAATGTTTTTTGTTTGTTTGTTTGAGTTGGGGTCTCACTCTGTCACCCAAACAGGAGTGCAGTGGCACAATCATGGCTCACCACAGCCTCGGTTCAAGCCATCCTCATGCCTCAGCCTCCCAAGTAGCTAGACTACAGGCATGTGCCAACATGCCTAGCTAATTTTGTTTAATTTAGTAGAGACAAGGTCTTGCTTTATTGCCCAGGCTGGTCTCAAACTCCTGGACTCAAGCAATTCTCCTGCCTCGGTCTCCAAAAGTGCTGGGAATGCAGGTGTGAGCCACCGTGCTCAGGTATCCTGGCAGAAAGCTTTAAGAGACACTGTGGTTTTTCTGCAGTGATATAGCTCTCGTTGCCGTCAACCAAGAACACAGCATGCTCCAGAAAGAGGCTGCACTTGGAGCCGGAGTTCCAGAATGAAGGAGACCCTTGGTGCCAACTTGTAGCTGATCTGAGCAGGACAGGAAACAACAACAACAACTCTTTTTTCTGAAGGCACTAAGATTTTAAGGTTGTTGGTTACCATGGCATAACCTGTTGAAAGCTGACAGATAGTGACTTAAATAATAATAGTCTAAACCTACACCCTACACAGCTGACACCAGAAGTATTGCCCTCCTGCTACTCTATAGGTTGAGAGAGAACTTTGCCATAAGCTGGCCTCTTTTCTTCTGCAAGCCCACTTGTAGCTAATAATTCTGGTACACAAGCTGTCAAGAAACCTTTGGGTCTCTTTTTTTTTCTTTCTTCTCAAAGATCCAGAATTTTCTGAATCCAGGGCAAGCTCCAGTGTTCCACTTAACTTCCCAGGGAAAACTTTAACAAATTTCTCACTTGGTGGCAAGTGACGTTTGTTGTTTGAACAGAGCAGATTGCTTCCTATCTTTTCTGTATCACTGGTTGGAAGTACCAGAATTTCCTAAATTAAAGTTATTTTTTGTCCTATTGATTTTGCCATTAGTGTCAACAGCAGTTCCTTCAGGAAGATGAAAGGCCCTTTATCAGATATTTCTTGAATGGGAAGATAGCTGGGAACCTGTCTGTGCTCATCCTATCTTACAGGAGCAAGACTAGGGTTTCATAGTTATGGGGGTGGTGATGGGCGGGTGGAGAAGGGGAAGCATTTAATGGAAATATGGTGCTCAGCAGGGGTGTTGTTCTGGAAGCAACAGAAACTTGACTAAAGATGATAACACTGCTTAAAAACACAGGGAATGTAGAATAAACTGAATAGCGTATCCTTTTAATTTTAGTGGAATCCATACATCATTTTATTCAGCATATACAGGAGTATTCTGTATATCAAAATAATTATATTTTAATAGAAAACATGCATGTGCTGCTGAGAATTCAACATGCTATTCTTATTTATTATTTTCATAGGTCCTGACAGTGCTTCTATACTATGTGAACTGAGATAAGTCACATGACCTATGTAACCATGTTCTCATCCACAAAATGAACTGAGGAGGTTTGGTTTAATTATCTCTAAGGTCCATGGCCACTATTCAAGAATATGGATCTTTCTGCTTCTGATTATACATGGTCATTTGAATCTACTGTAGTTTTCTTGGGCCAGTTTTGCCACTTCTTTATTATTATTATTTTTATTGACACTTGGGCTTTGGAAATAGTTATTTTCTCTTACTCAACAGACTTTGTTATATTTAAACCTAATACTAATTGTCACTAAAATGGTAGTCCTACTTTGTAGATTAAAAAGTATCCTGAATCCAGAGTTGGGACTTGAAAAGTCAGGAGGAGGGAGGGGGATTTTCTTCTGCCTTCAGATGATGAGCGAGTGAATCCATGTTTCCAAAGAAGGCAATCCCAAAGCTATCCTTAAGAGAATTTCAGCATCTGTCCCACACAAGGCAAAAGTGCTCATTTCCATTGCACTCCCAGAGTCTTTTCTTCATAATCTAAGTCCTGAGCAAAAGAAGGTGGTGGTTTTACACTACTTCAGTTGGTGGAGTAAAGGGGAGGAAGTAAAATCAGTCACATTAGAGCCACGACAACTGCATGTGGCAGAGCTTAGGAATGGAGTCTGGGCTTGTCGTATGACATTTGATTCATGATCTGACACACAGTGCTTCAATTCTCTTCAAAAAAAGTGCGTGTTGCACATATAGCCAATAGCCAGTATGGAATCTCTCCTAGATGGTAAAATGACTTGTCCCATGAGCAACTTTCCTCTCAAATAATTCTAGGAAGGGCAAGGTCACTAATTCCTCTTATGCACATAGCTTTTACTTTCCTCCACTGAGTTAATGTAAAGAGCCTTATTAATATTTCCAAATAAGAAAAAAAGATCTCAAAAATAAAATATTGACAGAATGCCAAGTTTACAGAGGGTGTGCAGTCATAGACACTCTCACACACTGTTGGTATGAGCCTACATTGGCACACTCTTCTAGGGGTAACTTGGTAACATAGATTAAAGCTTTAAATGTATAAAACCATTCCATTTCTGTTAGTTGTCCTAGAGTAATCTCAAGAGGGTGCATCATTGGTTATGATAGCAAAATATAGACAGAACTTTTAGGGTATACTGAATTGGATCAGGATTTAACTAAGTTAAATAAATAATGGTCCATCTGTACAATGGAATACACACAGCCTCTAGAGAATGCATCAGATTCTCATGTGCTGACAATGAAAAATGTCCCAAATACACTCATTCTAAATGTACGTTGGAGAACTTGTTCTATACATGAGTATATAAACATATATACATAATTACATAAACCTATTCAACGTTGTATAGACATTAAAAATACAGAAAAACATAACCAAGAAAGTATTAAAAGTAGTCATTACTGCAGAATGGGAGGAGGTGGGATTAGAAAGACAGAGAGGCTCCACTTTTCTGATTAAAACTTCTTTAGTGAATTACTTTATATTTCAATGCTCATGCATTACCTTTATATAAAGATTTTTCAAGGCAAAAAACTGAAAACACCTAAAAATAAGGAGGAAATGGTGAAATAAATTATGGTACAATCATAAAATGTAATACTAACCAACCATTAAAAATTATCTCCTACAACTCTACTTGCTGACAGAAAAATGTTTGTGATGTATTGCTAAATTTCAAACTCTGTTTACAACACAAAAAGAGAAAGAGAGTGAACATGAGAAGCATTGGAGCCCCTCAGGGATGCACTCTAGGCTGTGGGCTTTGCAATACCAGTATCAGCACAGCACCCAGCACACCCATCAAGGAGGTACTGTTTATTTGATGCTCACCACGTGCTGCATTGTTCTACAGGCTTACATCGCTTATGGCTGATCCCCACAACAAGCTCATTTATCCCCATTTTACAAGCAAGAAGATTGAAGATTAGGGAGGGTGTTTAACTAGTGAAGCTTGGTTTCAAATCCAGATCTGTCTTCCCAAACCAGAAGATTTGTGGAGTAAATTAATCAACACAGCAAAAAATGACGGGATAAATTGCAAAAAGATTACAGGACTCCACTAGATTGAGTTAGTTCAAGAATGAATATGGAACTCATAATTCATGAAGAAATTCTTACCCTATCACAACACCTGAGCAGTGAGGGGGAGTCCTGAATTTTTGACTTCAGGTAATATAATTGGAAATAAATACTGGTCATTAGTGATCGATTATGTATTTCACTGTTTTTCAAACTATAATTTGTAACCCACTAGTGGGTTATGAAATCAATGTAGTAGGTCAAAGTTAAAATTTTTTAAAAATAATGTACTGGAATAGAATGGAAAAGAGACAATATTAGATCATAATATAATAATGCATACTGTGAAGTTCCGTATATTTTTGTGAAACATATTTCAGTTATATTTTTATACACATAGAAATGTGTGCATTTAGTCACCGCAAAATATTATTATAAATGGCAGCCAGAAAAGTTTTTAAACTGCTGGTTCAATTTCTACACCTTCATCAAATGATAACCTTAAGGTCTAAAGGGATTCAGTGGTTCCTAAGGCCATTATGTCTTTGCCTACAGAACTCGACTCTGTCTTGGGTTTCCCACATATATTCTTTGTGTTTTAATATTCCCATCTTTCAAATGGGGCTAATATTATTGAGCTCATCTTTATGACAGGGTCATTAGGAGAAGAAAATAAAAGTATTTTGAAAAGATAGAGCGTGTCTAAATACGGAAGCTACCCTCAAGACTTATCATGTTATTCATACAGGACGAGCTGCTGGGCTCTGGCAGGATCATTCAGATGAACAGAGCAGGAGTCATGACATAGAAAGAGGGAATTTCATTACTAAAGACATTTCAATACTAAATTCATTCATTCATTTCAATACTAAAGACATTTTCAGAGGGGCACATAGAAATGATCATGCTAAAAATGCAGTACCTTTTTGCAGTTTATGAATGTTTTCACCTAAATTACTAATTTGCTTATTATAATTGGTTTGATTTAGATGTCCTTCTCCTGTCAGTCCATATAGGCTGACAGCATGATAAGAATGTTTCCAAGCCGAGTTTGGTGCCTCAGCCTGTAATCCCAGCACTTTGGGAGGGCTGAGGTGAGTGGATTGCCTGAGCCTGCGGGTTCCAGACCCGCCTGGGCAACTTGGCGAGAGCTCATCTCTACAGTAAATCAAAAAATTAGCCGGGCGTGGTAGTGCGCACCTGTAGTTCCAGCTACCTGGAAGGCTGAGGCGGAAGGATCGTCGTAGTCCAGCAAGTTGAGGCTGTGGTGGCCGGGAGACTCCAACTCAGAAAAAAAAAAAAAAAGAATGTTTCCAATTTCTAAATGATCCCCAGGTGGAGAGGGAAGCGTGTGACACAACATCCACAATGTAACGCGACAGTATTTAAGGAGCTTCCAACATCACTGCCCTTCAAATACCTGAAAGCAATTCCACCCCAATTCTTGCTCTAATTGTACATATTTATCCTCAACAGGTGTATTATAATTAATAAAAAATGTGTAATGGTGATTTAAGTTGATGCTTTCTCCAATGCATTACTCAGTTTTAGGTTAATGTATGATTTCATTACAGAATTACAACAATTTATTCTCCTCTCAGGAGCATAAGGAATGTCTTCCTCTTCTCCAGCTTAAGGTGCTAATATTTCATCCCTCCCTGGCCCTTAATTATGATCACTTGTGCTATGAGTCCTTATGATTTGTGCTGAGGGGCCCATGACAGCCCTGTTAGTGAGACTCTTTTCGGTGGCTCTGATACCAAGGGTTCCACAAGTACAGTCAAAGCACTGTGGCTGGATGTTAGACATACCAAGACAAGAACAAGAACAAGGCTGAGAACTAGATATTGCTAGATCATTGTTCTTTTGCCATCATTGGCCTGGTATGGTATGGACGTGGGTAATACTAAAGACATTTTCAGAGGGGCACATAGAAATGATCATGCTAAAAATGCAGTACCTTTTTGCAGTTTATGAATGTTTTCACCTAAATTACTAATTTGCTTATTATAATTGGTTTGATTTAGATGTCCTTCTCCTTATCTACCTTGTTCTGGTCCCACTAAGATTGGCATGAGCTAGCATATCCGTGTATTGATTCAGGCTCCCATTTTTAATCTTTGCTTTTCCATCTGCTGAAGGAACAACCTGCAAGCCTTGACCTGGTGAATTCTAAAGAAGGCTTTGCTTCCACCCACACATTCTGCAGGGCTGGTGTTCATGGACTGTGGGGAAGCTTTACAGTTATGGAGGTTCTCTGCTTGTATCTGGTTTTCCTCTACCATTTGTGATCTTTCCATAAGATCCAAGATTTCTCCTCTCTGCTTCCATGGCAGGCATTTTAGATCTCTGCTTGGTGTCTGGTCTGAAACTGGATTTTCCACTGGACAGAAACCCTGGTACCGTGACAATTCTTGTGTGACATTAAACATGCCACAGCCTTATCTCCAAGATGCAGTCCTCTGACATTGACACTAGATCACTTACTTTGCAAGCAAGTATAGGTTAGGAGTAACCAGTCCACACTAAAAAGGGTCGGGGGGTTAGGTCCCCTTCTATTCTAATCCATTTATCTACTACTTGGAATGTCAGCCTTAAAAACTTCAAACTAAATCAAATGACACTACTGTAGGTTTCTTCAATTCAAATCACTGAAAATGGAATAAGCAATTCTTATGTGCCAGATGCATACTAAATGCAGAAGGTTCAAAGATGATGTTCGCTGTCCTCAAGAGGCTGGCTAGGAGAGAGAGCAACCCATTAACAAATCTAGCAACATTTGTTGTGAGCTCAGTGTGCTCCAGGTCTAGCGTTAAGAGATGTCCATGATCTCTTTTGAGAGCAATGTGACGAAATCTGACTTAAATCACTTGGCTTTCTGGTAGCTGAGCTATAATTTGAGTCCAAGTCTGCTGATCCGAAGCTAGTGCCCATTCTGTTTCACAGTTCTCTCCTTTCTCTAAAACACACACTGCAGTTTCTGGATTTATAGTACTGATTATAAGATGTACCACAGGGTTTAATAACATCTCAAGAAAAAAGTATGCTTGAAATAATTTTTAAATTTAATTATATCTTAATGACAAATAGTAATTGTATATATTTATGGGGTGCAATGGAGTGTTTTGAAATATATTCATATTGTGAATGATTAAATCAAGTTAATTATTGTATCCATCACCTCACATACTTATCAATTTTTTGTGATGATAATATTTGAAATCTCTTTTTGAACCAATTGTAAATAGCATATATCTACCTTCTCATTTTTACTGTCAGAGTTTGAGTCTAAACTTTCTTCCCATTTAGAGTCTTCTGAATCTAGGATTTAACAAGTGGAGTCACAAACTTTTGAAATAAGGAAGAGGTCAGAAGAAAGAGAGCTGAGGGAGAAACTGCCTAATAGGTTAGTATTCTATGGGAGCATTAAACTCTCCCTCCCATCTTAGCATGGTCCTGTATATTCAACCAACATAGAATCAAAGGTAAGGAGCAGAGAAGCAAAAAATGCATTTTTCAGTTTCTTCCTTCCTCTAAGAAAGCATGCAGCCCACAAATTCCGGAGCTGAGCAGATATGCCCAAAGAGAACTACTTTGGTCAAAGATGCCCTTATCATAGAACAGGCAGGAAGGAGCACTGCACCTGAATGCCTGAACGCAAAACAAAGGCGGGCTCCCGACATCCTGTCAGAAGCTGGTGGGTCCCCTGGGCCCACAGACAACTGCTTTCCCTCCATCTAAGACCTGAGGGTGGGTCCACAACAGGCCCAGAATTGACAAACCCCTGCTGGGCTCCCATCCAGGGGGCTCTCCAGACACAGAGAACTGAAGCAGTCACCTTTGAAGTTCTGTGTCTGTGGGAGAACCCCAAGCATGCTTCCTTGGGTCTTGGGAGAAATGGTTTTTAGCCATACTTTCTGCTCACTCTGAGCCCTAGACTGCCAGGATTTTTCTTAAATCAGGATTTGATCCTTGGAGACCTGGTCAGATGTGGTCAGATCTCCTGTGGGCAGGAATGACACTTGTCTTCCATCAGTTTCTGTATCCTGGAGCATTAGCATTTGTGTCTTAAAAAAGGAAAGAAGTATTGCCTTAGAGTAGCCCGTAAAAGCTTAAAGACACTCAACAAAAAACCTCAGTATTCTAAGAGCAGTTCTAGCTCAGCTACTCTGAACCAGCAGGGTTATTAGGTGGCAAGTCACAGAAACTGATCCCAACAAACATACGACTTTACTGGAATAAAAGAAGACTGACTAGAAGGATATAGGGGAGCTGAGAGAATTGAAGAGAGTCTGAAGAAAACAGGTGAGAAAGAACAGGACTGACTTCTGGTATAAGGGCTGGTTCCTGCTGCTTTGTGGCTCTTGGCTTTTGTAACCAGAGTAACAATCAGAAGACAGCCAGTACCTCCATAACTACTTTCTTTGTCAAATGCTTATCTTAGAATTAGATATGGATCACAAGTTATTTTGTCAATGTTAAGTCTCTTGATTTTCATAACTGAATACTTGTTATATCAGAGAATATCTTTGTTCTTAGGAAATGCTGAAGTATTATGAGAGAAAGAGACATGGTGTTTATACCCTTCCTTAAAATGGTTCAGAAGACAAATACTAATTATTTTATTATTAGAGAGAAAGAGAATGATACATAAAATGTGGCAAAATTTAAAAATTAATGAGTCTCCTCGAAATTGTTCTGTAGGTTTGGATTTGTTTTACAATAAATAGTTTTTTGTTTGTTTGGTTGGGGGGTTTTTTGAGTTGTAGTCTCACTCTGTCACCCAGACGAGTGCAGTGGCCGCTCCTGCCCACTGCAGGCTCGACCTGCTGGCTCCGGCGATCCTTCCACCTCAGCCTTCCAAGTAGCTGGAACTACAGGTGCGCACTACCATGCCTGGCTAATTTTTGATTTATTGTAGAGACGAGGTCTTGCCAAGTTGCCCAGGAGGGTCTCGAACCCGGGGGCTCAGGCAATCCACTCACCTCAGCCTCCCAAAGTGCTGGGATTACAGGATGAGCCACCAAGCCCGGCAAGATAACTTTTTTTAAAATCATGATCTCCAGATCTTCTTATCCAAGATCAGTACAATTCAAATTTCTTGGGGTAGGATCCTGGCTTTGGTAGATTTAAAGCACCCTAGGGGCTGCAGTGGGCAGCCAGGGTTGAGAACCAGGTTCCCACAGTCTAAGCCCTGTCCTGGGTTAACAGCTGCACTTATGAGGAACCTCCAAAATAATAACAACCATTAAGTAAACATGTACAGTCTTAATCATGTATTATATTTATGTTTTTCATTACAAAAGTAATATAGCCGCATTGCATAAAAATTGAAAAATGTAAGCCGGGCTCGGTGGCTCAGCCTGTAATCCCGCGCCTTGGGAGGCTGAGGTGAGTGGATTGCCTGAGCCCGCGGGTTCGAGACCCACCTGGGCAACTTGGCAAGACCTCATCTCTACAATAAATAAAAAAATTAGCCGGGCATGGTAGCGTACAACTGTAGTTCCAGCTACTTGGAAGGCTGAGGCGGAAAGATCACCTGAGCCAAGCAGGTCCAGGTTGCGGTGGCCGGGAACGGCCACTGCACTCTAGTCTGGGTGACAGAGTGAGACTCCAACTCACACACACACACAAAAAAAAATTGAAAAATGTTCTCTTAGAAGAAGAAAAAAGTTGCTACCCTTACATAAACAATAATAGTATTTTGGTTTATTTTCTTCAAGTATTTTTTTCTTTTTTTATTCAGAGTCTCACTCTGTCGCCCAGGCTGGAGTGCAGTGGTACACTCATGGCCACCGCAGCCTCGACCTGCTGCTCTCAGGTAATCCCTCCTCCTCAACCTCCCAAATAGCTGGAACCACAGGCACATGCCACCACGGCTGGCTAATTTTTTGATTTATTGTAGAGACGAAGTCTCACCATGTTGCCCAGGCTTGTCTTGAACCCCTGGGCTCAGGCAATCCTCTTGCCTTGCCTCTCAGAGTGCTGGAATTGCAGGTTTGAGCCACTGTACCCAGCTTCTTCAAGTATTTTTAATGTACATATTTGCTTCCTAGATAGTATGACATGTTGAACATATGACTTTAGTGTCGCTATTTGCACTTGACATTGAAAATGTCTTTAGAACAATCATTTTTGTTGATACTATTCCAGGTGGATGTCCTATCATTGGCTTTAGTATTCCCCTGCTCCTGCATACTCAGGTTGTCCTGAGTTTTTTCTTTTTGAATTAAAAATAATGCTGCAAGGCACAAATTTGTTTTTAGCAGTGTTTCCATATTTTAGGCCATTTTACAGAAGCAGGATTACAAGGTCAGGATATATCCATTCTCATAGCCCTCAACACATACTGCCAAATTGCTTTGCAAAAGAGCTTTAACAATTTATATTGCAATCGGCAAGAGATGCTAGTTTTGTAGCACTTGACATTATACATTTTTTAGTGCAAATTTAATATGTGAAGATGTGTCAGAAGTAGGCCAGGACTAGCAGAAGGGCAACATTAGTTTTAACTCTTGTTCTGTCACTCACTAGCTGAAATGCTTTGAGACTGTCCCTTATTCTTTCTTCTTCATTTTGTGTACTTACTCCACAAATGTGTATGGAGCACCTGCTGTGTGCCAGGCACTGGTCTCAGTCCTTGAAATATAGTGGTGTTGTAGGTCTGGATCCCTGAGAAGCAGACTCTGAGATGGAGATTAGTGGGCAAGACATTAATTAGAGAGCGTCCTTGACTTCAGCACTCATGGAGGTGAGACAACAGATTCAGGACTAGACAGAGAGAGGCTGGGCTGCAATGAAGTCTCAGCGAAGCCACAGCCAATCCTGTGTAAGCTCTGAAAATGGGATATGCCTTAAATGGTATCCCAAGGTGTTGCAAAGGGGATAAGCCTTTATATTCTGACTCTGACTGGATGTAGCCTCTGTATGAAAAGGGGCATGACCTTGGGTGAGGCAACTCTTTTCAGCCTAGTCAGTTCATGGGGAGGACTACTAGCTGAGGGCTGTTGGTGGCAATGCTCCCAGTGTTTGAGGACTTAAGCCCTTCATTCCTGAAGGGAGAACTGGGTGGTACATCACAATACCACTGCAAGTGATGAGCAAAACAGACGGTGGCTCTGGCCCCATGGAGCTTGAAGCAAGAAGGAAAGATGGATGCTGATATTAAAGATACAAACACACACAAAGACAAACTGGAAAGCACTGTGAAAGAAAAGTTCAGGGTACTGTGAGAGTGGGCAGCAAGGGGACTTGAGCCAATCTAGGGTGTCAAGGAAGATGTTCTCAAAGAAGTGATATATGAGCTAAGAGAAGAGGGTTTAGAGGGGGTAAATCTGTCAAAGGGAAGGAGGCTTAGGAGTCTATCTGGTAGAGAAAGGAACAATATGCAAAGAGCTGGGGCTGGGGAGAGCAGAGGGTTCAAAGAATTAAAAGAAAATCAGAGTGGCAGGTGTGCTGTGAGTCAAGGGTCAGGAATGAGGGTCAGGAACAACAGGAATGAAGCAATGGAAGAAGGCTGTGGGCAGGTCAGAAGCACTTTCTGTGCCATGAAGAGGACATTGTTTTCCACCCCATGAACACTGTGAAACCTTTGAATGCAATTGTTTGGGTGATATAAACAGCCTTGCATTTTTAAATCTACTTCTGGCTATGAAAAATGGATTTGAAATAGGGCAATAAGGATGGGAGACACACACGAGGATGCTGGGAAAGATGTGATCATAGCTCAGGCCGGAGAGGTGAAAGTAGACATGGAAAGAAGTGGATAGACTTGAAAGAGATAAAGTTGACAGGACTTGGCAATGGATTAGATTTGGGAACTGATGCAGATGGAAGGGCCAGGGAGGACTCCGGGTTTCTAATCTCTGCAACTGGATGACATTGATGCTATTCACTGAGATGGCGACACTGGAGATGGTTAGCCTTAGGGTGAATGGCATATTTGGTTTTGTCCCTCTTGCATTTGAGATGCTTGAGTCTCAGGAGTCATACAAATGGTAAGTTAAGTAATTTAGGGAGTACATTTCTGGAATTTACAGGAGGAGTCTGAGAGGAAGATACATATTTGGCAGACACTGATTGGAAATTTAAATAACAAGCAGGGGGGAATCACCTGGAGGAGATTATAGATGGAGAAGGAGGTTTAGCACCAAATCTTAAGAAACTCTGACATTTAAATTTGTATAGAAGAGGACTGTTTATCAAAGGAAGGTTTTCTAAGTAGGAAAGCTCCTAGGAGACAGTAGTTCATGGAAGCAAGGGAAAGTGTTTCAACTAGAACACACTAGGTGAAGGATTAAATGATGCTGAGAAGTTAGGTGAGAAGAGAACTGAGAAGTGACCATTGGGCTGAGCAACTTGTCCTTCATTAGTGAATTCAGTGAATTCACCTGAAGTCAGAAGACAGCTTGGGATGGGATAAGGAGTGGGTGCTTTTAGGAAATGAGGCCAATGAGCATAGGCTGTGGAGGGTCGTAAAGATAGAGGATGTTGCTTGAAGGGGGGAGTAGTTTTAGGTAGATTTAGCTTTGTTTTGCTTTTATGATGTGTGAATGTAGGTGACAGGGATCCAGTACTTTCAACTTCACCATTCCTTTTGTATAAGTAGGAGGAATAAAGTGCCTCAGGTACCAGACTGAAAAATATTAAAGTGAATGTTCGGGGTCATGCTCAAAAGAAGCATTTTCTAGGCTGAGTCAAATGTTCGCCTCCACTTACCAAAGAGTGGGCTTCCTGTCTTCTGAACTTTTGGGACAGTATTTGTCTGCCCTATTTGCTCAATTGATAGGATCACTGAACAGGGGATCTAGGGACCCTAGTGAAAATCAAATTTCTAGTAGGCTGCCTTGGTACTCATGTTCTCGAGGTGAGCACACAGAGAGGCCCTTGCTATCCCATTGTCCTTTAAAAAAAATTTTTTTTTAGATTCAAGCGGCACAGTGCAGGTTTTTTACATGGGTCTACTGCATAATGGTGAGATTTGGGTTTCTATTGAGTCCATCACCCAAGTTGTGAGAAAGGTACCTAATGGGTGGTTTTTCAACTCTTACCCCCCACACTGCTTTAGGGGTCCCTAGTGTCTGTTCTCATCCTTAAATCCATGTGTACCCATGCCCCACTGTCTTTAACATGAAGGTGGCTATGAGTCTGCTAACTGGGCTGGTCTGCAGTACCTTAAGACATCAGGCCATTTTTAAAGTGTCCTCTACCCCAGGTAATTCTAATGGGCAATCATTAACTAAAAGGCAGAGAGGGCTCAACAACCGTTAGGGATGAACAGTAATAATCATAGGAGCAGGTTTGTAAAGATCAGTCTAAAAAAATGGATCATGTGCTGCTCCACTGGCAGCTCTTTCAAATTATATTTATCTACAGCTAATTACCAACTTCTCCCAAGACTGACCTCATAGCTTTTCTAAAATTCAATGTCTATGTCTTTTTGATGCCTAACAAGCTTTTCCCTAGCCTAACACCGTTTCATGTTTCACGTCTTGGATTAAATACCAGTTTCCTAGGGGAGTCTTCTCTCACCTCTAATCTGAAGCCATTATCTACAATCTGGCTGTTCTCAACATCTTCAGCTTTAGATTGGCCCAAACACACCACTATGATTTTCTCTTACATACTCCAAATAGACCTTTCAGTTCTCTGTGGATTATCTGACTTTAAAGAAGCATTCATGGGAGGTCTGATCGTGCATCTTGCATTGGTCTCAGGATGTCTCGCATCACGAAGAATGCATCTCTACACGGTACACTTGGTAACGAGGTCAGTGGCAAAACATACACAGGGTCATTAATTAATTAAACATTTTTAAGTCAGGGATGAGCCCAACCTTTTGAGTGTTTAGAAAGTCTTTAAAGATAGGGATAAGCCCAGTGCTGACATGCCAGGGCCAAGCTAGCTTGAGTTATGAGTGAGCCCAGAGGTGTTCTCTTCCACCACTGAGGTCTACTCAGCACCTTTTCACCAAAAGCAACTCAGTGTAAAGCACCTCAAGCATGAGTCCTCTCCTCAAACAACGTGTCTTCACAGGCTGCTATGTGATGCAGGTCCTCCATTGCTCACAGATCTGTTTTATGGCTAGGAGAGGCTGGCGTGGGGTCAAAGCCCAGCCAGCAGGCAGTTGTGAAGTTGAACCAGTAACCATCTCCTGCAGCACACCAGTGAGGAGATGGGCTGGGTGTGCTCAGACTTTGGGTGCAAATCCCATGGAACCCAGAAAGTCATGCTTTTCTGTAGATAGAAGAAGGGCCAGACAGTAAGTCTATTTTGAATTATTCTCAAAGATGAATGGGTTTATTGAGGGCATGGCTTATTTTTAGCTCTTCTCTTTGTACCATGGCTACATCCTCATGGCATTTTGTTCATTCTGCCTAAACTCAACATAGTTGCTTTTAAGACACACTTTCTCCATTTTGACAACACATTCCCTGTCACCTCCCCAGGAGGATGTCAGTGGAGACCTGATCTCAGGGTACAGGGATAACATATAGATTTAGGGGGTCAGTTGACACTGGACATGCTATAAATCCCTGAGAAAACTGCTTCTGAATAACTGACAATCTCTAACTTAGACAAATCATCCTGCTTTTTAAGGCCATGATTCTGAAAATGATTATTTTCTCAGAATGTTTCTGATCTCAAGTTAGAATGAACACTATGTTTCCATCAGGCTGGCTTGTTTTCTTGGCTAAAGTTTGTCCTCCCTAACTTTGATTCTCTGCCTCTCCCTACCGTGATGGTCCTTGTGGTGCCACCAACTCCACAGTGAGAGTAGAGGAAGAGGAGACCTCTTAATTGTTTCCTATCACCCATGTCTTAAGTATTTTGAGCATCAAAGAAAAGATATGTTGATGAGTTTTATCTTTTTTTTAACACAAGCAATGTGGCCTTCTCAGAGACAAATGATCTAAGTTCTCTGCCGTTCTTTCCCCTCCCACATACATCAAAGGGGTGGCCTGGATGTTTCCTAAGGTCCCCTTCACCTTAGCATTGTGACCTGTGAAATGGCTTTTTAGTAAAAGTGCCAGAGAAGGGTGGGGCCATCATGCATGTCATCCTGGTGACAAGCGTGTGTGTGAAACAAAGAGTCCTGGATCAGTAATCAAAGTCCTTGTAAAATAAACCACCAGTGGGACTTTCCTAAGCCACTCCAAAGCTTAAGCTATGAAAGCTGTAACTGGGGTCATGTTGATCACCTGAAGGAAGGATGTGAAAGGCTTTAAAAATAAAATCATTCACACAGATCAGAGTCGCTGTTAAGAGAATGAAAAGAAGGACCTCTGAGAAATCAATTCTTAGTTTCTAGATTTCGGGTCTCTATCCAGTTTAAAATATAGCTACATAGAGTCCCCCTCATCCCCACCTACCCAAATCCAATTCTAGTAACTGTAATGGAGTTAAAATTTGTCAAAGGCAATAGCAGGATAATAGTAATTGCTAATGAGGGAGGCCATACTTTTAAACGTTAGATAAAGCAAATGAAAGCTTAATTTGAAAGACATTTTAATATAAAAGTTCATTTAGAAACTTTTATATTAAAAGAAATCACAGATCTGTTTTCAGTAGACTCCAGTGGAGAGTACTTCAAGCTAACATCATGATGCTTCATATTCATGCCTTAGTCCTGCTCTAAATTGTTGTACAATTTTAGAAAAATGTCTGAATCTCTAGGGTCAAGTTCCCCCAGTTACAATAAATAACAGATTCTCAAGGCATTTTCATGTATTTCACTCCTAGTAGGTGAGTTAAAGGAAATTTATTAAAAACATTTGTGACTGCTCTTTAGGTATTGTATTTCAGATAAGTTACTGTAGCATAGCCAAGGCACCATGTTTAACTTTGACATACCTTGTATGCCCTAGATTTTGTTTGTAAATAAAACCTTATAAATGTATTAAGAAAGAGTATGAGATGCATTTGTAAAGTGAAGCATTCTTTTAAAACTCTCTCATTGGTAAACATATAAGTCCACATCTTCAAAATCAAATTTTCTAGAATCACAGTCCACCTGCACTGCTGTTTATGTTAAAAATACAAAGCTCTTCATGGAAGTAGCTGTAAGAGCTATTTTCATGTCATGGAAGTAGCTGTAAGAGCTATCTTCATGTAAGTATAGTGCCATACTCTAAGGAGCACCAACTGTGTCAATAATCCAGAACCTAATAGAAAGCTTCTAACTTTGGAGAAAAGACTTCTTTAGAAATTTTGAAATATAGGACATTAAAGAATAACCAGGAATCACAAACAAGCTCCTTTTCAAGCTTGTTTTCAATGTCTATCATTTTACTAAAAAATAATAATAAATTCATTGTACAGGTATAAATGACATATATACTACTCCAATATTTGTTTCTGGTTGCAGAAGAAACCATCAAGGAAAAATGTTTGCTAGTGTATCATCATTAACATAATTTACCCCTGAATAGAATAAGGTTTAAAAATAAAGAGTTCTTGGGGGTGGTATATTTATATACAGACACATACACAAATGTATACTATTTTTATATTTTCTGATTTAACAAAGAGATGCACTAGGAAAATTGTAGACCTGATTGAAAAGCCTGGAATTCTTTCTTTTATTTTCTGCAGCACTTAAACCATCTGTTTGAATCACTTGGCATTGGTGAATTGTCTTGTATCTTCTCATGCATGTATTTCTTGTCTGTACAACTAGAAAGTGAGTTCCTGGAAGGAAGTTCCCTGTGGCGCTAAACTCAATGCCTTGTACATAACCTGGGTGCATGAATTAATGATTGGCACGTGCATTTGCAGGGAAGAGCCTGGTGGGATACACTCAAACCCTTTATTCATTGATTTACAAAATATACAGTATTTACAAAGTTTAGGCATTAATCCCATATTGACATGAATGCCGTGGAGAGTCTAAAAATAAATATGTGGCACATAGCTTAATATACACATCATGGCTCTTTACACTTCAAGGCATCACCAATGGTGAGATTTAATGGAAAGTTTAATGTGGTAGAAAAGTCAGATGGCTGACCAGTCCTGGACCTTCCATGTGAATGGCCCTTCCTTGGCTCCTTGAGGCTAGGGATGTGAGCAAGCGATTTTCTTTCAAGAGAATTAAACAGGAGCTATCTGATAGGCACATGGGATGCATGCAGCAACATCTGTGCAGTCTGCAAGAACTCCAGGTGGTGGGTGAATCTGCATCATTGTGGACCTGATCCCTGTACACCAACCAAGGAAGCTTTGGTGTGGTCATTTACTTGTTTCTTATTCAACTGCATGCAGGACTTGGAAGATGTCAGTGGAGTGGAACCATGCACAAAAATGGTACTTATTGATATGTACAACATCAAATTTTCATTGTCTTATAGCATCTTTAGATGCAAGATCAACTGTTTCCTCTTTTAGCAAGAGGGATGAATGAGAAAGCCATACCCCACTCCCCACCCCCACACAAAAAAATCATTTAGGGACACATGCAAATGGTATCCTGTGATAAACTCCATGTGATAAGACGGCTAAATTCCTTGATATCAGGCCTGGAAGCTTTCCTTAGGGTTAATTCCAACCGTCCTTTCCTCTTCAGTCTTACCTCATCCCATATAACCTAAATCTGAAGGAAAAGGTTTCACATTACTGAGCTTCCTTGAGCCTCAGTACCTTAACTTGTGAAGTGTAAATACTAGCAATATTCCTTACAGGATTCTTGTGGGGATTTTATGACCTAACTTATGTAAAGTGCTTAGCATAGTGCCTGGCATGAAGGAGGTGCTTAATAAATGTCTTGCTTTCTCTCCCTCTACTCTCCTCATCCCAATGATAAGCAACATATTGATAAGCCTACCAAACTCTGAATTAAGGCCATTTGATGCAATTTAGATTTTTTTTGTATCAGTGTTACTGCTGTCAGTTCATATTTGATCCCTGAGGGGTTCTCATTTTATGAACCAGAAATACTTTCCTACGCAGGGCAGATGGACCCTGATAACACTGTCCTCTTTTTCAGCCAAAGCTCCACCAAGTGTCACACAAACACACCCCACAACCCTGCACAGAAACTCAATCCAGTGATGGTCACCATCAGAATACTTCTGGGACGACATCACCAAGGAAACCAGGAGAAAAAGATCCTTGAGGCAAACACATTGCTCTTGCTCACAACATGTTAATTTTTTTCAGCACTGGTGCAAGTATTATAGATAATTTTCAATAAACATATATTACAAGGTCTACCACTGTTGAAAAATACATATTCTAATTTGATCACTTTTGTTCAGAATAAACTTTTTTTTTAGAATATATTTTAGTTTCTAGTTATGTCATACAAAAATAAATATTGTTTAAATGATTTACAAGGAAGAAGAAAAAGTGTAACTTGGGGTGTCAAAAATATAGGAAGGATGGCGAAAATTTTACCATCTACTTCAAACGCAATATCTAAAAAAAAAAAAAAACCCAAAACAAACAAACAAACTTCTCATTGGGTCTCTTTACTAGTCTGGCAATCACTTCACTGATCTGCCGTCTTACTGATCTGCTGTCTTCTCAACCTGGCATACTATGCCTTCTTTCCCTGTCAATCTAGAGACAATTTAATGCAGAACCTTTTCCTTAAAGTGAGGAAATGACTTAAATGACTGGGGATTGGGGAGGGGAATGGGGGGTGGGGAGGGTGGGAGGGTGGTGCAGTGCTCTTTGATAGTAGAAACTGCAGTTGGAGGAAGAAGCTGACTGAACCATTTATTGGGCCCTCAAAAAATGAACTAGAACCAACCTTCATTTGGAAACCCTCTCTTTGTCGAGATGAGTTACTTCTGGATAGAACCCCACATCTGGAGAAAACCCCACCCTGCTTTGGGACTCTTTGGACACCATTGACCCATTGTGCATAATTAGGTGCCAAGTTAATTATATGAAAGGATAACAGCCACGTTATGGACAATAGCTCCATTAAGTTGGGGAAAATCCTTCTCCACCCACCCCTACAAATACAACACACTTTTAGGATTGCCTTTTTATCCTCCACACAGGGAAGAGGGAATATGATTCCCAGCATTGGAAATAGAATGTTGGGCAAATTAGGCAAATGACTTGCTACTACTCCAGGGACTAGATCAGAATTTCCAAGGCATCAAAGTTTTAAAATTCTAAAGCATAAGTGAATTCATGATTATATGTAAATCAGTGGATCCTTATCTTTCTCCTGAAAAACATCCAACTATGCATGTCAATGTTACATGTCCCTACCATCTCAGCAGGTCTCAGGACCTGCATCTCATGCATGTATTCTTCTACATGAAGAACCCCAGATCTCAAGCAATGCAGAACGATTTCTTGGAGTGAAAACAAAGGTTTGTGGTTTTGACTGGCTTTGATAGGGTCTTGGTTAGACTGGAGATGATTACAATGAAGCAACGCTTGTTGCTCATGGTGAATGAGTGGCAATGCTTGGCCATGATGACATCTGAGAGTGGAACTACGTTCAAGCCAATGACTCATGCATGATTGTGGACTGTTGAGATCCCCACAGGTCACTACTATACACCGCGCTGTTGAGCTGCTATAACGTGAGTCCTAACCACAACCACAAGCAGGACACGAGCACTGACATGCAGTGAGGGTGCCCATTTGTCTGATTTATAGGTGATGTCGTGGAAAATGTAGCATCAGTTTCGTTTCGAGGAAGTGGCAAGTTACAGATATTTCCTTCACAACAGGAAGTGCAGACCTGAAAGAAAGTAAGAGATAAAGAAATGTAATGAGAAGCTAGCTGATCTTCGAAGACTGGGGTTTTTGAAGGAACTGTCTTTCTTGTGGCAAGTCTTAAATGAGAATTACCTGTTCTACAAAGGAGAGGCCAGGCCTACATTTAAGAGGAAGGGGTGGGGGGGTGGAAGGGGCCAGGATTGGCAGTAGTAGGAAACTGCTGGGGGCGGGGGTGAACATTTCATCAACAATGGTACCTGCATAATGAACATTTGTATACCTAACCCTGAATTGTACCCCACATCTTTAAAATAAAAATTAAAAAGAATAAGAAAAACAAAATAAAATAAAAAGAAGGGAGGGGATAATATTTCATCTAGAGGCAACGTGGTCAAAATGAAACTCCAGTCTAAACTTCAAGAGTTCTGTTTTTGACTCCCATCATGTGGTTCTTACAAAGTTTTGCAGCCTTCCTAGGCCTTAGTTATTCTGCCGATGAAATGAGGATAACAAAGCTTGTCCTTTTGTTTTTCAGAGAGGCTCTTTCTCACTACTTGAGGAAGCTGTTAAAAGGGTAAACTTTCATTTTCCAAGTTGTTATAGCGAGAGTCAGTGGCAACAACCCAGGCAATTTAAACTTGAATATTTACTTTCATTAGAACTGTCTGCATAATCATCTCTGTTCTCACTGGGTGAGGTAAAGTTTGAAGGGTTTTCATTTATACAATCACTCCAGTTTTATACTGTTTTACTCCCGGAACATAAGAAAGAAATAAACCCACAGGGTTAGTGACATTATTTTAGGCCATGGCTACATAAGCACAGACTGGCTGTTTCAACAACATCTGGGATTTTGTTAGAATACAGAATCCCAAGGCCAGGTGTGGTGGCTCACACCTATAATCCCAGCACTTTGGGAGGCCGAGGGGAGAGGATTGCCTGAGTCCACAGGTTCAGGACCAGCCTGGGCAACTTGGCAAGACCTCATCTCTACAATAAATCAAAAATTAGCAGGCATGGTGGTGCATGCCTGTAGTTCGAGCTACTTGGAAGGCTGAGGTGGAAGGATTGCCTGAGCCCAGCAGGTCAGGGCTGCGGTGGCCATGAGCATGCCACTGCAATCCAGCCTGGGCAACAGAGTGAGACTCCAACTTAAAAAAAAAAAATACAGAATTTCAAACCTTGCCCCAGACTGAGAGAATCAGAGCCTGCGTTTTAACAAGATCATTAGGTGATTCATAGTCCTCGGATAGTTATATAGTCATTATCCTGCAGAGATTTGAGCCTTTGGTCACAGTTGACATGGGCTAGGAAGACAGTATAATGTTGAAAGGGACTGGAGGTCAGAAGTGAGTTTGGATTTGGTCCCTGTCACTTACTAGCAGTGTGATATGAACATATGACATAACCTCTCTGATCCTTAACTTTCTCCTTGGTAAAGAAGCCACAGTGATGCCTGAGGGCCAAGCTCAGCTTGCTGGAGAGGTCAGGGAAAGCCCTTGGTTTTACCCATTTCAAACCAGGAGCAAGTAGACAGATTATATTTTAATATTGAATTATTAGTGTATTAGAGAGGTTGCTTGAAAAGTAGGTGTCTGAATCTTAAGAAAAAGAAGCCCTTATGAATGTGCTGTTCCAACATATCGAGAGTGAGTTGCCCCAAACCACCAGGAAGGCAGCTTCACAGAAGAAGTAGCAGATGCTAAATAAAGGTCAAGGTCTGATAGGTTCAGCTTACATGTACAGGCAGCCTTGAACTACCAGCAGGAGGGAGGAGGGTCAGGCTGCCTTTCTCTGATTCTCTCCATGCTTCCTCAAGGCTGCCCCTGAAGTTCATTTTACATTGAGTGCTTCTATATACAGGCACAGATGAAGTTTAAGGGGAGCAAACCCCACAGATGGTTCTCTTGTCATGTATCAAGTGACTCAAAAGCCAATGGAGACCTCCCCAAACTGACATCCCAATCAAGACACGATCAAAGCTAAATTGTCCATGGTGAATGAACTGGTAGCTCTGCAAAGCTTTACCACGATGGCCATAACTGCTGCTTGTTCTTCTTCCTTTTGGTAGCTTTATTACTTTCTTCTGAGTGAAGGACGCATTTACAATCATGTTTAATGCCCTCGTGGTGTGTGTTTACACAACTTATACCAGTTGTCTCTGCTCTGGTATAAATTTGTATTCTTTCAGGGCAATCAGGAAAGGAAGCATCTTTTGACAGGTATGAAGGCAGCCTACATGGGGAAGTAAAAATCTGCTCATGAGCACAGGCATATGTCTGATGTGGGGGGAGGCTGTCTATGCTGTACTGGTCACTTGCTTTATTTCCCAGACCTTGTAGCCTTCATGCTCGGAGTCTCTGCAGCCAGTGGATAAGCACTCTTCCAGTGGGACACAGCGTTTGGTGACAGAGATACTGTTTCCTGTGACTTCCATGGTGTGCTGAGTGTAGCAGTATCTGGTCTCTGTCGACAGAGGAAATACGTTTTACTTGAGATGGAAAATGCTAGCCCAACCTGCCTAAAAGGAAAACAACAGAAATGTCAATTCTCTAATTCCTGAAAAGATCTAACAGCACATAGGATACACACGGTGTTGAGTTCATGTCCAATAATCCCAAAGATCTCCTTGGAGAGATTCACTGTGCCATAGTAGGAGAACAGCCTTCAAAGAATATTGATCTTTCTGCCCAATGTTATCCCCATAAACCGAGACACAGTGGTATCACTCATGCCTTTCAATAAATTTGCCACGATATTGATTTTCATTTTAAGGGAAGGATTTTCATTTGGGGGGACTGATTTAAGAGGTAAGAGTCATAGCAATTTTTTCAGGAAGATGAAGTGGTAAGAAGTTCAAAGAACACAGGGTTAAAAGAAGTTAGGCAGGTAACAGTGGTCTTCAAGGAGATACAAGATTACAGCTGAGGCTGGTGTCTGTCTCTCTCTCTCTCTCTCTCTCTCTGTTTGGGAATCTGCTATTCACAAAGGCAGACCAATTAAAAAATAGATTCATTTTATCTGGAAAAAAAATGACTTTATCTAAAAGAAAGACTTCTTGCTGATGTGCATAGCTGGATCCTAGGGTGCATTATAGAATAACACTGGCCCAATAATAAAGGTTTTCCACAATTGAGAGGCTTCATTTCTCCCTGGCAGGATTTCAGTGTCTTTCTAGGAGGACGGATAAAGACCATGGCATGGCGGGAGTTTCCAGAGGTCCCTTTATGTCTATTGAATCTGAAAGCTTGAGATTTCTTCCAAAATTCCTTGGGGAATTTTTTATTTGTAATTAAAAACTAAAGAAAAATGGCTTTGTCAATGTAATTCTTTAAGGCCCTCAGGCAGTGTTCAGCTTTCTAAGCCTGGGATTTAGGAGAATGTTCTTGCTCTCTTTTCACATTAGGAAAGAAAATGAATAATTCTTAAGAAATGTCACTGAGCTGTTTTTCATCCATATCTTGGGCCCAACTTTGCATGCTTTATATGTTTTGGATATTTAGTGACTAATGTGAAATTATGACCTCCTATGATATTATTTATTAGGCACTAAAAACTCTCCCCACCAGATTCTGTCATGATTTTGGCCATTTTTAACCAAAGCTCTAATGTCCAAAGAGGAAAGCTTGAGAATTTTAGGTCCTGAGAATGAACTAGTACAGGCCACATTGACACATCTTGGGAGTCATGGAAACTCAGGGGTTTTGATGGTCTTTCTAGACACCCCCACCTCACAGGGATCCCAAATGGCTTCCGATCAAGTGAGACTAAGAGCAGCAACCTCCCCAGCGGTGGTGCTATGGCAGGTGTGCCTGGCAGAGCCTGTACCAATGCCATCCCCCAAATACTGCCCCCACACTGCACCTCGGCTGGAATCTTGTTCCCCGGAATCAGGTTGCGGTATCTAGAGCTTGCTCAGTATCCCATGGAGTCCTCCAGGGCTACAACTAGGGTAAGCAGTGTCACCCTGGGAGCTCATAAGAATAGTTAAAGTTTGACACCTGGTAATGATTCTCCCAAAGCCCTAAACTATTTCAACAGTGAAATGACGGTTTTTTCCAATGAAGAGGAGGCAGCAGCTCTCCTCTGTTTTTTTTTTTTTTTGACTTCAGCAGGTTTTGACAAATGGTGGCCAGTGGCCTGAGAGATTTACCACATCTTCCAAAATAGGACTGTTTAACTTCTTTGGTATCAGACTCAATGGACGTTTATGGCCATGATAGGTTCATCTTTCCCACCCCCATCTCAACTTCAAATATGGTTAATAAAATCAGGAATGTTCTTATCTCCTGTCTCCTCTTCATGCAGACAACTAAGAACAGCTGCCAGAGGTTTTATGGCTCCAAATGTAAATCTGAGCAGATAAGATCTAGGCTTATAGAATAAGTAAATCATGACATATATTCAGTTTGGGAAATTAGGTTTGTCCCCCCAAGTAGTGAATTATCTTGTTTTAAGTAACTCTTAAAATAACAATTTGTGAACTTAATATGACTACTTTTTTGTTCATACGTTTCTGTCTATAACAAACTGTCTTAATTGATTAACGGGACACTTATTTCAATGAATGAAAATAGAGGCAACAGATGATGGAAATATGTTTTCAGGAAAATACGAAAAGTCCTAGTACCTAAGAAGCCAATTCTTGCCATTCTAGGGAGAGAAGGGAGATCAGTGATGACACTGGATAATAATCTTTTCTTCAGCTTCACCAAGTCTAGTCCATAAAACAAAGTTATATTGAGGACACTGCCGTCACTTCAAGCAGTACAAACCTCAGTGCTGAAGCATCAACCCCTCAAAAGTATCCACTCTGCTTCTTATCTTACAAAACCTCTAGGTGAAGTATGAAATGTGAATGTGGAAGAGGCTCTGTGGTTAAATAAGTTTTGGAAATGTTCAAATAAAGTTGAATAGGTTTCTTTAGAATGCAGTTTATAAGAGCTTTCAATATGTGTGTAAACTTGTGATCTCCAAAGGTGTGTTGGGGCCAGCAGGCAGAATTTCTCAAGTAGAACGAGGTGGGCCACATGAGGCTTATCACTGGACTGTGGTAGTGATAAAGGCCAGTTTCAGCCACAGAGCATTGTTCTCCATGCATTTTAAATAATCCTTGGGTTAGTAATGAGGTTATATGAGAATCAAGCCTGCTGATAACTTCACACTAAAAGGATTTCAAAGGCTTTTATCTAAAAGATAAAAGATGAATTTGAATTTCTACCAGGTTAGTTTCAGTCTCTAAAATCTCATATTCTGCAACTGCTTGTTATTCCCAGAGGCTGTGAAACAAAAGCCTTTTTACTGTGAGACTCAGGCATTCAACTAAAATCAGAAATGGGAAAGAGAGCCTAATCAACTATTGGAAAATATAATTTCCATGAAATACACATTCACACACACAGTCCATAATCTAGTTTTGAAATTAGAAAAAGATCCAAAGCTAAACTGCAAATTATCATTTACCCACCATTATTCAGTTTCTAACAACAAAACTATATTTAAACAAATATACACAAAATGATCTGTATTAAAATGACATCTTTAAAATGCCCAACTGTCTTGTAAAAGGCTTTCTCACTACTCAATTATTCTGCTAGTGTTGGTTTCTTCACAAACATATATAATGATTAGAGTGATATTAGAGAACAATTCCCCAGGTGCAAGAAAATTAATGAGAGGAAATGAAAAATAAAGGGCTAGTGACATGTGCCTGAGCAGTCCCTGCCCCCATTCCTTACTATTCACTCAGTCCTTCGCATCTACCGCACTTGTGCTGTACAATGACTACTACTCTAGGTGTCAAATTCCATGCCCTATTCCCATGTCTGACCCCATAGGATCTCTTCAAGGCTCAGAATGCTACTATGTGTAATCTCTTTGGTGGGATTCTCCACGATGGACCTCAGAGTTTTGTCTTCCACTATATTTTCTCCTACATCTCCGGTCTCTTCTCTTTCAACACTTTCCCTCACCTCAACGTTGATATTTTGCCATGTTCTGTCCTTGAGCCTCTTCTCATTCAAGTGACCTCATCAAACTTCCAATGCCACACCTTCAGTCTGATTCCTTCTCTTGAGCTACAGAGCCAAATTACCAACTATCTCCTGGACACTGCCAGCATCACCTCATACCTTACATGTCTCAAAACAAACATGATTTCCCACTTCCCCTTGCATCTATTTATCTTTTATGCATGCCTATCTCAGGAAGGGACCTCTTGAGATGTGGCACCTCCATCTTCTCCAATAACAGACTAGAAATTTAGAATTTGCTCAGCCTTCTCTCCCCAGTCTGGGAGTCTCCAAGCTCTCTAAAATGTCTTCATTATCCATCTCACCTTTTCTATTCCATTCTCCATTTATTCAGTTCAGAATCTCATCATTTCCTGTTTTCTTTGTCTCTGACATACAATCTATCACCTATGGAAGCATAAATGCCACCTAATTGTCAAGGAGTCCTGACTGCTGAATTTCGAGGTTTATTTGGCCTACCTGGGAGGATAGCAGGTAGACTGTTGCTCGCTGCTCGCTCTCGCTCTCTCTCTCTCTCTCTCTCTCTCTCTCTCTCTCTCCTCCAAAAGCTTTATGTGAAGTATGTAGGAGTCACTGTACTTCCCTGATAGAACCTTCAATTAAATTTATGACTCAGACCATGGGGCAGGTTGAAACTCAGCTCTTTTAAATAAAGGTTCTCCTGGATGGAGGCCTCCAACTCTCTCGTCATTGTCTACTATATACCTTGAGATACGCAACTTTTGATGACCCTTCACAACCAAAAATTCTATGCATCCTCAGCTTGGTCTGAATGCTTTTGTTCCTATCTTCTACTCCAGGACACCTGATGTTCTTCAGGAATCAATCCAAATAGAACAAATTCTGTGATTTTCCTTGAGCCTCTCCTCATTCAAGTGACCTCAATTCTGGGGGCTCAAGGACAGGGTTGACATTAATCTTTTCTCCACATTGCCACAGCCCTTCTTAACCTCCTTATTTGGTGTATCTGGGTTTCCTTCTAGATCAGGGTTTCTCAAGCTTGTCACCATTGACTTTTTTAAAAACTGTTTTTTTAAAATTAAAACTTATTTTGAAATAATCATAGATTTACATGCATTTATAAGAAATAATCGAGAGATCCCCAATACCCTTTACCTAGTTTCTCCAATAAAACACTTTATAAAACTACAGTACAATATCATAATCAGGATATTAATATTAACACTGTCAAGATACAGAACATTTACAAGGCTCTCTCATGTTGATATACCCCCGGCCTCCACCCTTCCTTAACCCTCTGCAACCACCAAACTGTGCTCCATTTCTATAATTTTGTCATTTTGAGAATGTTGTATACATGGAATCATACATACTACATATAAACTACATGTAATATTTTGGAATTGGGCATTTTCACTCAAATCACTAGAGAGTCACTGAGTTGTTGTGTATCAAGAGTTTGTTCATTTCTATTGTTGATACAATTAAATGGTACATATAGATGTACCAAAGGTGGTTTAACTATTGACCCATTAAATGGACATCTAGATTGTTTTTTGGTTTGGGGATATTATTATTAAAGTGGCTATACACATTTGTGTAGAGTTTTCTTTGTGAGCATTGTTTTCATTTCTCTGGTATAAATACTCAGAAGTGGAACGGCTGGGTTATATAGTAGTTGCATGTTTGATTGTTTAAAAAACTTCAAAATTTTTTTCAGAGTGGCTGTACCATTTTTCATTCCCACCAACAATGCATGTATGATCTAGTTTCTCCTCTTCCTTGCCAGCATTTTGTGTTGTTCCCATTTTTTTTTTTTTTTTTTTGAGTTGAAGTCTCACTCTGTCGCCCAGACTGGAGTGCAGAAGCACGCTCCCGGCCACCACAGCCTCTACCTGCTGGGCTCCGGTGATCCTTTCGCCTCAGCCTTCTAAGTAGCAGCAACAACAGGTGCGCTACCATGCCCGGCTAATTTTTTATTTATTGTAGAGATGAGGTCTCGCCAAGTTGCCCAGGCAGGTCTCGTACCCACGGGCTCAGGCAATCCACTTGCCTCGGCCTCCCAAAGCGCTGGATTACAGGTTGAATCACCGAGCCCGGCCTTGTTCCCATTTTTTATTTTAGCCATTCTGATAGATTTATAGTAATATCTTCTGCTTTTTGTTTGTATTTCCCTAATGGTTAATGATTTGAATATTTTTTCATGTGTTTATTTGACATCTTTTTATCTTCTTTGGTAAAATATCTGTTCATGTTTTTCTCATTTTCTAATTGTGCTATATATATTTTTCGACTGGTGAATATTCTAGATAGCAGTCCTTAGTCAGACATATGATTTGCAAATATTTTATGCCATTTCATAGTTTGCTTTTTAATTCTCTTAACAGGGTCTTATGTGGAGAAAAAGTTTAAAATTCTGATGAAGTCTAATTTATTATTTTTTTATTTTATGGGTCATGCTTTTGGAGTCACATCTAAGAATTTTGTCTAACCCTAGATTATGATTTTTCTCTCTTGTTTTTTTTTCCTAAATGTTATACAGCTTTACATGTCACACTTAAGGCTGTGATTCATTTTGAGTTAACATTTGTAAAAGGTATGAGATTTAGATTGAGATTCATTTTTTTGCCTGTAAATGTTCAGTTATTCTAGTATAATTTGTTGAGAAGGCTATCTTTCCTCCACTGAGTTGCTTTTATATCTTTGTCAAAAGTTACTTGTGCATGTTTTTAAGGGTATATTAACATATTCTGCTTTATTAATCTGTGTCTATCCCTCTGCCAATATCACAATCTTGATTATTGTAGCCATATATTAAATCTTGAAAAAAGGTAGATTGACTACTTCTACTTTATTATTCTTTTTTAAAAATTGTTTTAGCTATTCCATTTTCTTGCTTTTCCATGTGAATGTACAATAATATTGTCTATGTATATAAAAAAATTCTTGCTGGTATTTTGACAGGAATTGTATTAAACCATATATCAATCTGCAAAGAATTGACATTTTACTATGTTGAGTCTTTCAATCTATGAACACAGTAAGTTTTTCCATTTATTTAGATTTTCTTTTCTTTCAGTCATATTCAGTAGGATTTTTTTCTTTTTTTTTTTTTTTTTAATGGGTTGTGGACAGGGGAAAGGAGATGGACCTATGCTGTAGCTTTAAGTGTACAAATACTGTACATGTTTTGTTAGGTTTACTTCTAAGTATTTAGCTTTTCTGAGCAATTATAAATGATATATTTTAAATTTTCATGTCCACATGTTAATTAATAGCATATATAAATAAAAACAAGTTCTGTATGCTTAACTTGCATTCTATGATCCTGCTGAACTCATTTTAACTAATGTTCTAATATTTTTTTTCAGTTTGTTGGAATTTTCTATATAGAAACCATGTCATCTATGAAAAGGGACAGTCTTATGTCTTCCTTTCCAAACTGTGTGCCTTTTAATTATTTTTCTTGTCTTATTACACTGGCTAGAACATACAGGACTACACTAAAGAAAGGTGGCAAAAGTAGACATCCTTGCCTAGTTTTCCATCTTACCAGGAAAGCATTCAGTTTTTCACCATTTAGCATAATTTTTGCTGTAGAGTTTTTTTTTTTTTTAATATATGTTCTTTATCAAGTCGAGGAAGTTCTCTATTCTTTCTAGTTTGCCTCCTTCCTGGTCTTTTGGCTAGAGAGAGCAAATTTTTGTTGGGGTTTGTCATTTCCTGAGGCATTTTCAGGTTATCGACTTCTTCAGCTCTAAATCTAGAATATTTGAGACCCACAGAAAACCCAGTGACTTCATCACTGTGGTGTTCCTTAGATTCTGAAGTCCTTAGCTAGTCTGTCATTTTCTCTCTACCTTTCAAAGTCTTTTGGTTGTTTGGTTTGTTTGTTTTTTTAAATATAATGCTCAGAATTTTTCGTTGTATTTGGCAGGAGGAACAGAAAAATGCATCTGCTCCATCTGCCCAGAAGTGGAAGTTTTCAGCACTTCCGACATTTTAGGTTAGGTAATTCTGTTTGGGGGGACTGTACTGTGCATTGTAGGATAGTTAGCAGCAACCCAGTCTCTTTTCACTAGATGCCAATTTTACTCCCAATTGTGACAACCGAAAATGTCTCCAGATGTTGATGTTGACAAATATCCTTTGGGGCTGGGGAGGGGAAATTGCTCCTGGTTGTGACTTACTGCTCTAGATTATAAGTTTTGTGAGAACAAAGTCTTTTCTTGTAGATGCTTACATTCCCCCCAACATATAACACAGGGCCTTGTACACCATAGCAGATACTTAATGTATTATCAAAGAGATGGCTGGGTGGGAAGGATATATCTAGCTGAGCTCTTCCCCTCAAAATTGAACCAAATTAAAGCATTTTAATTTAGTTCTATGATGTCTATAACATCTTTTCCACTTCTGTATTTTTAATGGTCTTATCAAGTTTGAAAGTGAAATAATACTAAACTTCTACTAGCAGTGCAATTTTCATATAGTATAACCATTTTGGAAGACTGAGTTTACTAAAAGTAAACCTATACATTTTATGAGCCTGAAATTCCACTCCTAGTTATATAGCCAACAGAAATGTTAAATCTTAGAATGCCTATAAAAAACTATTTGTGCAAACTACAAAAATGACAATTAGTGATAGAATGAATTATGACATACATTTACATAACAGTGAGAATAAATGGATTACAGCCAAATCTAAACAATGGTTGAATCTCACATAATATCGAGTGAAAGAAGTCAAACACAAAAGAGTATATACTGTATGACTACATTTCTATAAAGCATTCAATAAGATGCAGAACTTTAATCTATGCTATTGGAAATCAGGAGGGTAACTATATTAGTTTTCTAGGGCTGCCAATAAAAGTACCACAGAATGAGTGATTTAAACACAAGTTTTCTCACAGTTCTGGAGGCTAGAAATTTGAAATCAAGGTGTGGGCAAGGCTGGTTTCTTCTGAGGCCTCTCTCCTTGGGTCATCTTCTCCCTGTGTCTTCACATTATCTTCCTTCTATGCCTGTCTATGTCCAAATCTCTTCTTATAAGGACTCCAGTCAGATTGTATCAGAGCCCACTGAATCACCTCATAAAACTTTAATTTCCTCTTTAAGGATCCTGTCTCCAAATACAGTCATACTCTGAGGTGCTAGAGGTTAGGATTTCAACATATGAATTTGGGGGACATGACGCAGTCCATAACAGTGACCCTTGGTGGTGAGGAAAGTTACCGAAAACAGGCATACAGGGAGCTTCTGAGCTGTAGGAAATGGACAGTTTCTTAATTGGAGTGCTGCTATTATGGGGTGCTCAATTTGCAAAAATCCATCACACTTTTTACTATTCTGCATGTATGTTATCCCTCAACTCAAAGTTCAGTAAAATTGAAAGTGAAAGAAAAAGAAACCCAAGATGAAAGAAAATAGACTTAAGGAAAGGATGAACTACAAATTGAGTTGCAAATAAGATAAATTATTTAGAGCTTATCCTAATTAGGAATTATTACACAGTCTCTGGCTTCCAAGCATCAGATTATTTTCATGGCTTTCCTGCTCTTACCCTCTATAGATCTCATAAAAAGATATATTTACTTCTCTTGTCCCATGTAAGAAATTCTTCAATTCTTTTTTTACCTTTAGCACTTTAAAAATAAACAAATGCTCATCAACCCAATTGAGTCACCTCCTTTACCCTGTGGTCAGCACATCTTGAGGAAGTTGCCAGATACTTCCCTGTTTTGTTTTTGTTTTTGTTTTTGTTTTTGTTTTTAATCATCCATATTTCTTAAGGACAGCTGACACTCTTACTTGAAGAACCTCTCTTTTAAAAGAAATCACTGAAATTTAAAAAGCAAAGTACTGATTACCAGGCACAGTCCAAAAAGTATGGAAAGGTAGTCAGGATAAACAGGACTTCACAGTGGATAGTGGTTAGAATAAAAGTGATGAGGCAAAAGCATCAAATGGATGTGTCCTCTCTGAGAAAATCGTATTAACAGAAAATATGTGGACAAAAACACTATAAATTGGAGAAGTTTAAATGCTCTCAATGTACCAACTACATCTTGTATAAGCAGATAGAACTTAAAGTTTAAAACTTATTGTAAGTGCTCTAAGAGCAATTCTGAGAAGTATAATGCCAGCTGAGATGGACTAGCTTGTGTCATTTTACTAAGAAACAGTAGAACAAAGTTAAAATAGCCAAATACAATGAAAACAACAAAAAAAATCTGTGTGAAAGCATAGGAGAGCTACAAAGTCAGACTGGATCTGAAGAGCAAGGTACCAAAGAAAAGAAAAGCTTAAGTGGAGCCTGACATTCTGTACCTGTTCTCCCCTTGAGGCATTTGCTGAATCAAAAGTTGCACAGGTGGAAAGGCTGAGAAGCCAAGCAGAAAGCTCTGCTAAGGGGCAGAGAAGTAGGGCAGAGCGTTTGTCAGTCCCACAGGATTTGGGAGTACAAACAGGAGTTCAGAGGTAGCAGGGCAGCCAGGGGTGAAGAGAGGTGCAGAGAAGTGAGACTGGTAGTTTTAATATAGAATTCCAGGCTGGTAGTTTTTTTTCTTTTCTTTTTTACCTTTAGCACTTTAAAAATGTCATCCCATTAACTTCTAATTTCCATTGTTCCTGTTAATACTTTCTAAGCATTGTCAAGATTGTGCAGCAACTAGCACTTACATGCACTCCTGGTGAGACTGTAACTGGTACAGTCTCTTTGGAAAACTCTTAGACAGTATCTGGTAAAGCCAATGCTTACATACTCCATTCCTAGCAATCCCACTTCTGGAAAAGACGTAGCAGAAATGCATGAGTATATGTATCAAAAGTCATGTATAAGATGTTTGTAGTATCAAGCACTGGAAACAATCCAAATGTCTATTAGCAGCAGAATAGGTGAACTTTGGTATATTCATTAAATGTTCTACTATACATCTGTGAGAAGAATATGAGATTGCTACTCACAAAAACATGAATTAATTTTATATATAAAATGTTTGAAAGGAGGACATTCTTCTATGGCACCTTTCATATGAAATTCAATGACAGTAGTCACAATACTGTCACCTTTGGGGACAGAGTACAATGACTGGGGGACCCCTAGGGTTCTATTGCTTCACACGAGTGGTAGACACACAGCATATTCACTTTGTAAAAATTCTCAAGCTATGCACTTACAATCTGCTCACTTTCCAGTATGTATGTTAAACTTTAATTAAAAATTACTTTATTAAAGGAAGGCTGAGACTTCCACTTAGCAAGATGACAGCAACAAGACAGATCATCTGAGAACCATCTTATTATATAATAGCCAAAAGCGTAGAATAAGATATAATTAGCACCTTTTCGTAAATATACAAATAAATCGTCTAGAAATGGAGATCCCAAGTATCAACACTGGATACTGATTTCTCTGTCCTAGAAAAGTGGGGATGTTGAAAGGTAAACCATAAGAATTTGTAGGGCTTTAGGTACTCATGGGATTTAAAGGTAAAATAGAGGCCCTTGTATTAATGAAACAATGAAATTGGAGAGCTATATCCTAAGTGTAAAGTTGCCTAAAAGAGAAAAATCCACTCCTTAGGTTAAGCAAAACAAAAAGGTTGTCTGTTTCATCCTGGTCTCTGTCTGAAAAATGTCAACAATAAAGAAGTCTTTTCTGAAATTTGTAACCAACGTTTTGTCTTCAGTTAAGCTGATGATCACATTTATCATTCCTGCTTGTAACAAGAACTATCAGACAACTGATCTAGAAAGAGCCATCAAGGGACATGTCCAACTTTTTCTTTACTTTCATAGAATAAAGTGAGCAGCATAGAAGCTGAAACCAAATGAATATGTATGCCCTCTCTCAAAATTTTCCTTGTTCTGATTTTATGTCAGCAACAATTTCAGATGAAGATTTTTGCCTTAGAGGATGGCATCTGTACTTCATAATTAAGAAGGAACATAATACCCTTGGCTTAGGTAGCCTCCATAAAGAAGGCCTTTTTTAAAATCTGTAATGTTTTTGACTTGACATTTAATTCCACAGACTCTTAATAACCATTTATTCAGTCCCTCTCTCAATGAGCTTTTAATCTTGCAGCACAGAGAAAAGTCACGGCAAAACGACGTGGATCCAAGCACGTGACACTCAGCTCTTGTTTCACTTCATCAGTTCCTTCAACCGGTCCCTCATATAAAATGATTTCAAGATCCTTTCCCATTCCGGCTCACAAAGTCAAGAAAATTGAACAGATTCATAATGAGTGGCTGATGACATTAAAGCTGTTACAAAGGAAGTGCTTAGGGACCAAAAACTAAGTGGAAGCCAAGCCAGTGAAGCAGCGGGGTTCAGTTATAGAGGGCATCTGGAGTCCTCATTTCTAGGAGAGGAGTATGGTACCATGAATCTGTAAGTGCCTGAGGTGCAAATAATGTAGTGGAGGAGGACATACTTACATCACACACATTCTGAAAACACAGTGACAGGTAACTTGAGTTAGCCAGAGTGCAGCCAGTGGATATCCCCATTGCTGTCAGAATGATTCCAGTCAGGGCAAAGCTTTCCTGGTACTTATTTGACCAAACGTTGATGCACAACAAGTCTGCTAAATCCTTCAGTGTCAGTCACTAAAATATGGTATGTCCCTATGCACATGAATGTGACAGTTTAGCTTTTGAAAATTCTTGAAATTCAGTGAATTCCCTAAGCAATCTGGGATATGGGCTTATTCCATGTAGATAAGATTAAATATTTGGGTGAAATGACTTTTTCACTTGCAACAAGTGGTCTCCACACAACAAGGATAAGTTGTGTGGAGACCACTCGGTGATCAGATGATTAAACCTAGTTAAATATGTCACAAAACAAACTAAAACCAGGAATGTCTTAGAAAGCCAAGATGCCCCGCCATGATAGCTTTTGAGCTGCCCTTACTAAGCCTGTTGGTAGTCCTATAGCTGCTTCAGACTAATAGTAGCAGAAAACAAACAAACAAACTTAGGGGTAGTTAGGAGATATACTTTATATTTTATTCGAATAATAAAATGCCATTATTTTCACTGTTAGAAAAATCTGGAGAAAACCCAGAGGAAAGAACAGAAGACTCATGGGAAATAGGGCTGTTTAAGATGGGTTGGCTTTACCTCTTTTCAGGTTATAGCTTTAAGTTCCCACTCCTTACCTGACACCCAAGGCCCCACAAAATTAACCTAGCTCTGTGATTGTGCTTCTGTTGTTCTCTAGTTCTCCCAAGTCAGGCCTCTCCCCATTCACTGTCTCCATGCCTTTGCTCTGAGTGAGTTCCCAGAAGATGTGTCCTCTGCAGTGTCCTACCTCCAATTCTCAGTTGTAGGGCTATCCCAACCTTCCCAGCACATGATGCTTTCACTGCCCAAATAGCTCTTCTTCCCTTAAACTCTGACAGCACTTACTGCCATGTTTAATTTGGCACTTACCTTTGTCCAGCTATTTTTGACATTTAATATGTCAAGATCTTATCTCCCCAGCTAAACTGCCCATTCCCTGAAAGAAGAAACCAGATTTCGATCTTTCGACTGCATCATCCCCCAAGGGGCCTGGCATGGCTGTTTTTTGTAACGAGCCTCAGTGCATGACTTTTTATTTATCTCTATAAATTTAAGAACAGAAAGATTAAAGTGTAAAAAAAAAGGGAAAGGATAAGTTGTGTGGAGACCACTCGGTGATACTTTTAGGTGTCTGTACTTTGAAAGGATAGATTTGACCTCAAAAGGAAGCATCACGATGGAACTTCCTCTTTTCCCTGAGAGTCATTCAAACCTCTGGTCACCTATTTTTCTTTGTGACTGAGATGTACTTGTATACAATCAGACTTGGATGGGGCCCTATGAACAGGGCCCAAAGCCCACAGAGAGTACCGGTTTATATTTCCCCCTTTTTCCTCTGCATCATCTCTGCTGAGGTACCTCAGAGCTAAGCCGGTACTAAGAGAAGCATAGTCACAATTTGTTATGGCCTGAATGCGTCCCTCAAAATGCATATACTGAAACTTAATTGCCAATGTAATGGCGTAATTAAGAGGCAGGGCCTTTAAGAGGCGATTAAGTCATGAAGGTAGAGCCCTCATGGATTGGATTAGGGCCCTTATAAAAAGGCTTGTGGGAGTAGGCTTGCTCACTTCTGCCTTCTTTTGTTCTTCCGCCTTCTGCCATGTGAAAACATGTTGTTCCTCTCCTCCAGAGGATACAGCAACAAGGTGCCACCTTAGAAGCAGATACCAGGTCCTTATCACAAGCCTTGATCTTGGACTTCCCAGTTTCCAGAACTGTGAGAAATAAACTTATACTGTTTATAAATTACCTAGTTTGAGGTATTTTGTTATAGCAGCACAAGTGGACTAAGACACACCTCCTGTACACTATCTCTGACCAGTGGCAACAATTTCAAAAGCTAAAGGACCAGCTTTGTGCCAAAGGAACCAGCCCAAAGGTTACTTAGATATACAAGCCAATCATCCTGGTTGTACAGAGTCACCATTTACAATGGTTCTCAATTTTGCTGCATATCAGAACCACCTGGGGAGCTTTTTAAAATCCTTATGCCAAGCTGCACTATTTAAATACGAATCTCAGCTGGGCTCGGTGGCTCAGCCTATAATCCCGGCACTTTGGGAGGCCGAGGCGAGTGGATTGCCTGAGGCTGTGGGTTCAAGATCAGCCCAGTAAACTTGGCGAGATCCCATCTCTACAATAAAACAAAAAATTAGCTGGGCACAGTAGCATGTGCCTGTAGTTCCAGTTACTTGGAAGGCTGAGGCAGAAGGATTGCCTGAGTCCAGCAGGTCAACACCATGGTAGCCGTGAGCGTGCTACTGCATTCCAGCCTAGGTGATGGAGTGAGACTCCAACTAATAAATAAATAAATAATACAAATCTCTAGGAAGGGACCCAGGCATCAATGTTTTTAAAAATTGACCAGGTGACTTCAAACTGCAGCCCAGATTGAGAAACAGTGGTTTAACCATGTCCATTAGCAACATTCATTCTGCAGGGGTAATGTTAGAAAATACTGGCCCATTTAGAAATGAACAGTGACTGTGGAAGGCCATAGGGACAGAACTTATCTTTGATTATCCAGACGACTGAATATGTAGCTTGCAATTAAGCCAATCTTTAGTATATCCATGTTTTTCTCTTCCACTGTCTTTTGGGATCCCATTAGCATCTCTACCTAAAGTAAACAAGAAGAATCTAGAACTGATATCATTACATTTCCTGTTCTATTAATGGGTAGAGGTCGTCCCAGTGGTTCTTGTCCCTAACTGTTCATTAGAATCAACTGGGAGAATTAAAAACACTGATACAAGGTCTTATTCTGTTATGCCGGTTCAATTTGCATAGAGCTATGGTTCTTAACTCATCACCTAGGAACTCTTTAGAAATGCAGATTCTCAGGACCTATCGCAGACTGACTGAATCAGAAACATGAGTCAGGGAAGGGGTGAGACCAGAAATCTATGTTTTAATAAGCCTTTCCGTGCATGATGGTGATGCTAAAGTTTGTAAACTACTGATTTAGGGAAGGCACAGGTTTCAGTGATTTTTGAAAAGTTCAACAGGTGTTTATGCTAGGAAGCCTAGGTGGAGACTCCTGGCTTGGGGGTGGTGGGAGGGGGGCTGACATTTGTCTTTGAACTTTGGTTTCCATGCTCTCCCAATTTCCAGTCTCATGAGAAACTCCATGGGCGCCATTCATTGGGCTGAGTGTGAGAGGTCTTGCATTATGTTGAAAAATAATGAATTTGGTGTTGTGTTCAGTCATTTTAACACATGAATTATATCAGCAGTGAAGCCCATCTAAACATCTGTGAATGAAATCTCTCATCCTCATCATCCCTCTGCCCACCGAATGAATACAGACTTTCTTCCAAAATAAAACAGCTAAGTAACAGTAACTCATAGCCAAATATAACCATCTTTTATATTTGATAGGATAAAAGAGATGAATATGATGAGTCTGCTTTAAAATGGGCCTTTGGGTCAAAATTTCATGTTTTAATTGGGCTTCCATCTCATCCTTCAAAGAAAACTTAATAGTTTAAAAAGCTCAGGGTTTTTATTTGTGTAATGATGGCATTTACAATTCTAAATTCTAGAAAGTGCAAAAAAGTCTCTGGCAAGATATACAGTCAATGGAATCTTTATATGAACACTGATTCATACTTTACATGAAAGAGGTTACTATGCAATGACTAATGCCTCAAAGAGTGGCAAACAGGCTGACTGTGGTCTTGTTCTGCATTTGGCTGGGCCTAGGGCAGTAGGGGAAAGATATCACTTACCTCTGGAACTCCAAAGAGACTTCATGAGAAAGGGGGCAACCCTATACATCAGTTTATGTCTCTGAGCATCTTTGATGACAAGTTGTTGGTGGAATATAAAATCTACTAGCCTTAGACAGAAGTGGTTGAGTTTGCAAACATGCCTCTTTCTATACATGCATCAAAGTCAACAGGGCTGTTCCCTCATCAGCCTTGGGGACCCCAATCTGTCTACTGAGAGTTTACCTCGAGGACAGTAGATGTCTGGAGCCCATCGGTTGCACTCATAATTGTCTGCTGCCTTTTCACAGGTGAAACACTTAAATCCACCAGGATATGGTGTGGCTACAGAAAAGATCAAGAGAAAAGGTTTCTTTTTAGACAGAATCCTGTAAAGTTAGATATTTTCATTTTAGAAAAAAAGGATTCTCAAGACAGCTTGGCAGTTCCTTAAGAGACGAAAACTTCAACTACCATGTGACCCAGCAATTTCATTCTTGGGCATTTGTCCCTGAGAAATGAACACTTACAATCACATAAAAATCTGTACACAAATGTCAACAGCAACTTTATTTGTATTAAACAAAAACTGGAAATAATATAGATGTCCTTCAGTGGGTAAATGGTTACACAAACTGTGGTACATCCATACTATGGAATGCTAATCAGCAATACAAAAAAGGAATGAGCTATTACTACATTCAACAACTCGCATGAATTTCCAGGGAATTAGTCTGAGTGAAAAAAGTCAATTCCAACAAGGTACATACAATATAGTTCCATTTATATAACATGTTGAAGTGACTAGTAGTTGCCAGGGGTTATGGATGGCAGGGGTGGGGGCCAGGAGGCTTGGAAGGAGGGAAGTGTGAGGCCAGCATGAGGAATTCTGGTGCTACAGAAACTCTTCAGTGTCTTGAGTGTGGTGGAGGATATAAAAACCTACACAGCCGGGCTCGGTGGCTCAGCCTGTAATCCCGCGCCTTGGGAGGCTGAGGTGAGTGGATTGTCTGAGCCCTCGGGTTCGCGACCCGCCTGGGCAACTTGGTGAGACCTCATCTCTACAATAAATCAAAAAATTAGCCAGGTGTGGTAGCGCGCGCCTGTAGTTCCAGCTACTTGGAAGGCCGAGGCGGAAGGATCGCCAGAGCCCAGCAGGTCGAGGCTGCGGTGGCCAGGAGCGGCCACTGCACTCCAGTCTGGGCGACGGAGTGAGACTCCAACTCAAAAAAAAAAAAAAGAAAAATAGACTGAAACAGGAATCTAAATTCTAACTCCAAGTTCCATTCTGTTTCCTCCACATGCCACTGCCTCCTTGTGTTAGCAGTGGCTTCCTGAAGGATTGCATCACTTCAGGTGTCTTCTATCTATAGCATTCTTCAGGGTCCTGTTAATCCTGGATCAAGCCTGCCCACTGCTGGGCTTGCTACCTGCCTCCGTCAGTTTCCCTTTGTGACTCAGAGGCGCTCTGTGTTTAATAAAGGCTGAATGATGCCCACTGATGCCTGGTACGCAGGAGCGTCCGGTGGGAGCATGTGTGATTATACATCTCCAGAGTGACGGAGGCGGTTATATAACTGAATAATTGGGAAATTTCATTTTGTACATATGTGGAAGCGATATGCCAAACATTTCCTCCTTCGAGGTAGGTGAACATTCTGAACGTTGAACAGAGAGAGAAAACGGTCGGGTGCCTCCCACCTGGTGCCTGATTCACTTGCAGCCCTGGAGGTTTGGGCTTTGTCTTGGCATCTCCATTTATAACAGAGGAAGCCACACCTCTATACGGGGACAGAGATTATGAGGTCCTGTCTCTGGTCACTTACTTCCGGTTCTGATAACGACAGGCACCTGGCACTGTATGGTGCAGAAGGAAAGATCCAAGCCTTGGAACCAAATATTCTTGCTCAAGTTCCAGCAGTTCGACTTTGAGAATGAGTGACCTTGAGAGACAACCTCCCAGCGCCGTCATTTCTTTACCTGTATAGTGAAAAGGATAATAAGTTATCTGTCAAGACTTTGAGAACAGCTGAATGAGGTCATGTATATATAGTGGAGAGGTTAAGAGTCACAGCTTGGAGTAAAGATGCCCTTTGTTCAAAGTGAGCCTCTGAACAGGAGTCTAAATCCTAACTCCAAGTTCCATTCTGTTTCCTCCACATGCCACTGCCTCCTTGTGTTAGCAGTGGCTTCCTGCAGGATTGCATCACTTCAGGTATCTTCTATTTATAGCATCCTTCAGGGTCTTATTAATCCTAAATCAAGCCTGCCCACTGCTGGGCTTGCTACCTGCCTCCATCAGTTTCCCTTTGTGACACAGAGGTGCTCTGTGTTCAATAAAGGCTGAATGGTGCCCACTGATGCCTGGTACACAGGGGCATGCGGCGGGAACGTTGTAATTATACATCTCCCGAGTGATAGAGGTCTTAGGAAACTGACTTCACCTTACTGCCCGTTCAATTACCTCACATGTGAAATAGAGATGATAGTGTAATGAAGCTGTTGTATGATACATGAGCTGGAATAAAGATAAAAATATATTTAAATATTGGTATGAAATGTAAATATGCATATAAAATATTCAGAACACCATGCCATTATAACTGTTGTCAGAATTGTGTTAGAATTTTTACTGTAACATTGTCAGTCATCCTAGGTAATTTAATTGAGGTGTTTATCCCTCTCCAATTGAGACTTTTCTAACTTTCTCCATTTGACACCTCTACTTTTAAATTTAGAACTATGTTATGGTAATTCTTAAAATTTATTCTTACAAAAGTATCAAAAATTAAGAAAGTTTTATGCACAAAGATGCTAACTCTGATATATTTATAGACTTGAAAGTTTTGAAGTAATCTAAATACCTAATAAATGTTTAATATTTGAAAAAAATCTTCAGAATAGTCTCTGGTTTTAAGCAAGAGCTGTCATTACTAGGTGAAGACCCTGGCACAAAATATATGAACAATATGTATTAGCCCCCTCAGCAGTCTTTTCATATAGCCAGTTCCTTCATGGAGTGTAAACGTCACAAAAGAGAGGGCACTGCCAATTCAGTTGACGTTTTCCAGGCAAATGCTGAAGAATTTTTACTTTTAAAACATCAGGGCCACTGTGTTCTGTCTACTTTACTTTTCTCTCCATGTCTGCACTAGCCACACTGTAGTGAAGTGATCTCTTCTCTTTCGGGGTCTTCCTACCAGAAGTCAACCATGAGTGAACCAAGGGCATGAACTGTCCCACTCATCTTCCCATGCCCAATACCAAGCATAGAGTAGTCGTGAGAAATCTTGAGTAAAATGAAGAGGAGAACCTTCCTTCTATAAAGGTTTAATACTTTGAGGCTCCTGCCTTTATGAGATTTGCTTTGCCAAGAGACTGGACTGCCCATGGACTGGATCGCCTGTTTATGGACATGCCTTGGGAGCAGTTCCCTGCAGTCACCAGGTCAAAAAGGAAACCGTCTTCTTGTCTTGCACCTGGAAAATTCTTGCCTACGTTAACTCCAGCCCTTTAGATTTCTCTACTCATGATTCTGAGTTGAATTTAGTTAGATGAGGGCACTTCCACACGATAGAGAAAAAAATATCTTATGCTTCAAGCAAGGCATGTATTTTAAGGAGGGAGAGGGAATGTTTCATTTAAAAACAGTTGTGGATAAGAAAATACTGTCTTGCAACTGATGAACCAAAAGTTGATGCCCTTGAATCTGGAGGGGAAAAAATTTAAAACAGAGATCTGACTTCTACCACAGATGCCCTGAGTCATAGAAGTACTTAATAAATCTATATTTTAGACATTTCAAAATGCTTTTGTATACATTATGTTGCTTCATCCATGTAATAAATCCATGTAATGGGGTCCATATCTCTTGAATTCGACATTATGGAAGCAATTATCATAAGTTTTTAGAAGGTGAAGTGAACTGAAATACAAGAAGTTGAATGAGGTAAAACATCAGGACTAGCATTCTTTTATACAACCTGCTACCCCCACTCATAATTTTTTTTTTGTTGCAGTTTTTCCTACAGAAATTTTCAAACAAAAACAAAAGCAGATAAAAGAGTATCATGAACTCACAGAGTCAACAATCATCAACTTGTGTCCAGTCTTCATCTATATCCCTATTCATTTTTCTCAATGTCCTTTCCTCTCAACAATTTTGAAGCTGTTATTTCATCTGTAAATATTTTAATGTGGACTCTAAAAGACAGGGGATTTTTGACCTAATACTATTGACCTTTAAAAAGAAAACGGGAAATTTATCAATATCACCAAACCTCTGTTTCCACTGATTAATTCGCTTATAATTGTATTTTTTAAGTTTGTTTGAATTGGAATCTAGATAAAGTCTATATACTGCCATTGGTTGATGTGCCTCTTAAATCTCTTGAAAATCAATGGAATCATCCTCCATCTTTTTTTTTCTTGCTATATTTTGTGAGTGTCATCTGACCTCTGCAATGTCTCCCAGTCTAGAATTTGTTGATTGCATCTTCTAGGGCTATTTAACAGATGATTCCATCCTTTGGTATTTTTGTATTCATAGTAATGTCCAGAAGCTTGGTGAGATTCAAGTTCAATTATTTCTGCAAAAAATATTTAATTGGTTGGCCTCATGAATTATAACTAGGGAGTATATAATGTCTCTGGTCTCCCCTCTGATGATTTAGCAGCTATTGATAATAACAGCCTATAATTGTTTATTTTATAGACTTTTTTTATTTATAGACATTCTAAACCTATGAGTATTCCATCACTTATTCATGGGAATATATTATTAAAGAGAACTGTCTCCTCTCTATTTTCTACTTGGAAATACAACTCATAAAGCAAAGATAAATATTAAATTATTTCCCAATAAGTTTGTTCCCTACCATAATTCAGAGATGATCGATGAGGTTTTTGTCTTGTGTTATTATGAATTTATGCATTTCAACATATTTTCGTCCATTGCAATCATTATCCTTATTAAAACCCAACATGTTACATCCTGGATAAGTTTGCTTTTGCATCTTTTTGCCATAAATCCAGTAATCTCTGATAGACTCCTTTCCAACACAAAAAAATATTCCAGGCGTTTATGTTTTCCGCCCTAAATTTCAGCCACTTCTGGAAATATTGGGTTTATTTTTGTAGGAATTGATATTTAGAAACCACAGTCTGAACACTAGAAGTACTCATTGCTACTATGTTTTTATTTCTAGGACTTGAATAGTGGGCAAAGCCAGAAAATATACATATATTATGAGTTCTTCATTTCATAGTAAGGACCATAGGCTTTTGACTTTACCTTATCAATTTTATACCTGTAGCTCTTTTTCTCTCTATAAAAATTCCAATTTTAATGATATCAACACAATTACTCATTTGCTTTATCTTATGATTTGCATACAATAGTCTAAGTACAATAATGCAAATATTACTACCTACAATATGGTTATTGTAAACAGTTAAGATTCTTTTGAGCCCTTTTATCCTTGAGGTATTTGCCTCTAGGACTGTGTAATCAAACTTTAATGTAAAAAGACATTTGATATAGTTCCTCTCTGTGTAGGTTCATGTGTTTTTGTTTGCTTTTACAGAGTTTATTAGATATATTTACTTTTATAATTAAGTACCTAATACCATCACATTGGGATTAAGGGTTCAATATATGATTTGGGGGGGACATTAACATCCGGTCCATGATTCTAAAGTCAAATTTATTTCAAATAAAATATAATTAAAGAAGTCTAAATTCTATCTCTATTATTTCACCGTATACTTTCTTCCCTCCCATTCTCATCTCATAAAGTAGAAACCATTAAAAGTTACATTTGTAATAAATAAATTAAAACATGTGAGTGTGTATGTGTGTGTGGAAGACGAGGTAACTATTTCCCTGGCTCCCTTTCTTAGATCAATGGTAGCCTGCTGTACACACTTTTATCCCCCTTGATGACCAGTCCTTCCAAGAATAAAGAGACAGTCTGCATTTCTCTATATAACTTCATCGAGTTCGATTGTATATATGTACTATTGTTTACTTGGTCAATAGCATGAGCATTTGAGTTATTTCCACTTTTTGTTATTAAAAATTGGGCAACCCCTTTGGGTCCCCTCCTGCTCCGGGAGCTTTTCTGTCCTCTCCATAAATCTTGCTTTTAAAAAAATTATACTGAATTAATAATCTTTTGACTATATCTTTTTATACTTTTAGCCTTCCCTGAGAGTTTAAAATAAGACAAAGAAACCAGCTACATGTTCTAAGCCCTTGAATTCGGGGCAACTAACCATAGGCTTACCAATGCAGCATATTGTTCATTTCAACAGATAAAGACTTTGAAATAATGATATCCCCAAAGCTGTGGTAAAAATCAGCTGTGAGCTACTTTGGAAGGATGCTATCCATCCTCCAATGTGAAGGGAAGCTGACCAAGAGGGGACTCATGTGTCTAGCATCCCTACTAGGTGCCGTGTGCTTTTTCTAGGCTCTCCTAAATAATTCCTCTTCCAGCCTTGTGTAGTCACTGTTGCTCACTTCAAGTTCAGAGATGAGAAAACTCAGATGAAGTCACTAGTCCAGCTTTACAGTGTTTGAATATGGAACTAGAACTCTAAGCCATGTCTACCTGGCAACTGAATCCAGATCCTCCCATTAATTAGTTCTTTCATTTCCATTTCTTCCTTGTTCTTTGGGTTAAGAGCTCAGACTCTGAAGTCTGATTGGGAATTAAGTTCAAATCCTGGCTTCACCACCAGTCTGTGGGTGATCTTGGTCAAGTTACTTAACCATGTTTATTTTCTCATCTGTAAAAAAAGGATTGAGTTTCCTTCCTATTGGGGGTATTGTATGGATTAAAGGATTTGATATATGTATATTTCTTACAGCAGAGCTTGGCACGTAACAAGCACCACCTAAGCATTAGCTAGTTTTATTATTGCAGACTATTTGTTGAGCCAGCAAATACTGATTGGCCTGCCCTGGGCTAGACATGTTACTACATGGCAAGTGTATTATCGGTAGGCTTGAGCTGTTGTAACCAAATACAATAGACTGGGTGGGTTTAAACAACAGAAATGCATTTTCTCACAGTTCTAGAGGCTGGAACATCCAAGATCGGGGTCCAACAGGGTCCGATTTCTGATGTGGGCTCTCCCCCTGGCTTGCAGATGGCTGCCTCCCTGCTGTGTCCTCACATGGCCATTTTTTAGTGTGTGCATGTGGCCAGGGAACAAGCACTCCCTCTTTGGTCCCTTCTTATTAGGGGAGTAATCTCATCTAGAGGGCCACACCTTAATGACCTGTCTCACCCTGATTACCTCCCAGAGGTCCCGATTACCGTCACATTGGGATTAGGGCTTCAATATATGAATTGGGGGGGACACTCACATCTGGCCCACAACAGTAAGGATGTAATGTTGAACAAGTGAAGGGACCCCTGACCACATACAAAACTTTAAAATGTCAGTTCACTCTTGCAATGGAAACTTTATTATATCCATCTCACAGTAAGTACCTGAGGTTGGGAGGCCACTGGTAGATTTCACAGGGCTAGGCAGTTTGGGTTGCATGCCGCATGGTAGGCATGGTCTTCATTCTCATGATGACAGTGAAAATCTTCCAGAGCCTGGGATCAGTGTGAACAATGCCCACCACCCACCACCACTCCTTCCCGCTGCCTAGACCTGCCCAGGCTCACCTCGTTGTCCCGGTCTTTCTCCAGGAAATGGCGCGCCACGTGGCTGGGTAAGATATTCCGGAGCATGTTCTCATTGTGTTCCCTCAGCTCCTTCATCTCATTGATCTCCTCTTTGGCCTGTACTCGCCAAAGAAAGTCCAGGCGGGCTGTGTACTCCAGCTGCAGATCATGTGAGAAACAGAAGAAACAGGTAACCTTGCAGGGTATAGGTTTCAGAAACACGCACAGCTGGAAGACGGGAAAGGCTTCTCTGAAAGTCTTCACAAAGGAAAACAGCCTGATCTGAATATTTTGGGAGGCACTTTGCCAGAAGCCAAGCAATGAGAGGATAACTAGATCTCAAAGGGGTGTACACCTGCTCTTCTTAGCATTACTGTACCTGTGGTTTCATATTTGTTTGTGTAATAATCAGATAATGCCTGTGTTCTCTACTAGGTTGTAGGTGTTAGCCGGACTTGGTGGCTCAGCCTGTAATCCCCCTTTGGGAGGCTGAGGTGAGTGGATTGCCTGAGCCCGCGGGTTCGAGACCCGCCTGGGCAACTTGGCGAGACCTCACCTCTACAATAAATCAAAAATTAGCCGGGCATGGTAGCATGCGCCTGTAGTTCCAGCTACTTGG
>CAUYQG010082412.1:0-54138 GCA_963574415.1 Tarsius wallacei
AGCCCTGCTTGTCTGAGTCCAGGTCTCACTCTGTTGCCCAGGCTGACATGCAGTTGCATGATCATGGCTCATCACAGCCTCGACCTCCTGAGCTCAGGCAATCCTTCAGCCCAAGTAACTGAGACTACAGGCATGTGCCACCATGCCTGGCTAATTTTTAGACTTTTTGTAGAGAAGAGGTCTTTCTATGTTGCCCAGGCTGATCTTGAACTCCTGGGATCAAGCAATCCTCCTGCCTCAGCATCCCAAAATGCTGGGATTACACGCATGAACCACCACACCCAGCCTCTCTCGCAACTCTGATTTGCAAAGGAGGCAAGAGTTGGTTCCTAGGATAAGAAGGAACTTTGAAAGGTGATCTAGTTCAATCTTCTGCCTTCACAGAAAAAAGGGCATAATTACCCTCCTTTTACAGATAAGACCCCAAATTGGGAGTGATTCCCCTCTTTGGGCCAGTCTAAATTTTGATTCTCCTAGTAAAAGTCAGGTGGAAACTTTAGGACATCAAGAAACAGTAACTGGTCAAAGCTTAACTATTAAGCACAGAGACCACTGCCCTACTAAGCACGGAAACCAAAATGAATTTGCAAGTGATGTGCATTTGGTCTTGAAGGGGATGGAGAGTATGCCAGCTGCTCCCAAGAAGAAGAGGTGTTCTGGTCTCTCTTATCTTCCAAGCTGCATGGGCAGAAAGGGAGAAGAGTGGAGCAGACAAACACATGAGGTGATGTTTCGTCCCCCTAGAAGCTTCACTCCCCACCCCAAGTGCTGTCCGGTGGTCAGCATTGTCCTCAATCCTCATCTATGACTATCTTTCCACCTGGGTTGAGGAAGGTTCTTGGGTTTTGAACACTAAGTGCCTTTAAACTTCCCTGATACTTTATTCCTCAAAATAACAAACTCTCTTGAGGATCCTACAGACAGAGGAAGAGGAAGAATTTCTATGGTTTATACATGATTTTAATGAAAACCCCAGCTCTCACAAACACTGAAAGTTGAGGTTTTTCTCTTTGTGAAAGTCCCCTAAGCTCAGTTTCCCTGTCTCCTCCACTAAATAAGAGTGCCCTTGGGTTGTCTGGACTTGACATGTCTCAGAATCTCTCCATAGATTTTAGATGCAGAGAAAGTTTTCTTTTTAGTAGCCTGCCCTTCTAGGTAGACTTTAGCTGATAATGTTTATTACTCCCTCTTTGGGAATGCCACTCTTTCCTTCATAAGAGGGAAAAAAAATACTGAAGATGAAACCATGCATCTGAATGGACCCTGGAGTCTGAGCTGGCTTTGCTCCCTCCAGCTGTGAGCAGACAAGCAGGAGAGCCTGCTGCCACCTGCTGAGGCTCACAGGGACAGGGAGCAAGGGTGCTCCAAAAACCAAGAGGGTTTCTAGTTCCCCTTTCGACTTCAGGGGGCAGAACTTGACTCACAGTCTCCTGAGATTTTGGCAACAAAAAGTCCTGCTAGGGTGCATAGACATACCAAGGGACAATCTTACTAGGTCGAAGTAATAGAGTGAAGTTGCTGGATCCCTACAGAGATTCATGGCTGTTCCTCGACTTCCTCATTCTTCCAGCACACATGTGCGGATATCCTGCAGAAAAGAATGCGGTCACCCCAGAGGCACACTTTGTCCTGGAGCAATGGTCATGAATTCAATGCTCTCTATTGCCATAAAGAGGGAAAAACTTGATACTTGGCAGTAGATGGGTCAAGTCCATCACAGGAGCTAGCCCTAAAGTTCTTCAAACACCAACTGCCTGGAAGCAGACCCTGAGATGAGATTTAGGGCAAGTGATTTATTAAGAAAGCACTCCCAGGAAAGACTAGCAAGAAGTGGAGGGAGGAAGTTAGGGATGGGGAAGAATCCAAGCAATGGCTCAGGTTCAGAAGACATTCTGGCCCCAGCCTAATTCCAAGATATGCCACAGAGTGTATTCTACCTCCAGGCCAGGGAGATGGGACGTCTCCATCTTGTGCAAGTCAGTCATTGGGTGAAAGCCACCCTGGGGACGTTAACTCCAAGACACCTCTGGCTTTCTTCCCCTGTAAGCAAAGTGCTCCAATAGCCAAAAGTGAAAAACGTTGGTCAGGAAGAAATACCCCGAGAAACAGCTCAGATGGAGGAGCGAAAGGCTTTCCATAGAACAGTCCTCCAGCTCATTGCTCGCTTATCTTGACATAAGGCAACAAGGTGTCCTCAGTGATGTGTATGACAACAAATTATCTAAACGTATGCCCATCAGGATCTTGAAAGAGAGAGAGAATAAGGTCCACCCCTCCACCATGACTCCAGAAAAAGGAATTCCCTTCTCTCTCCTGATGCCATTACTTTTTTAATCTCGTAAAGTGATTTTCTGCCAAATGCTTGAAAATGCCTACTTGAGTCCCAGGGAGTATTGCTCACATCTCCCAGTATGACGAATGTTAGAGAAAGTTCAAGGAATTTCTTTAGCATGGGTGACTGCAACCTTCAAATGTTTAGATTTCTCTCATATGACCTGGAGTTTTCTATGTGGCTCTCCAGGGCTGAGCTAAGCTTGAGAGGTAGATGCCATAAGGAGACAAATTTGGGACTCAAGAGAATCATCCAGAATAAAATGACCCACATGTTGGACTAGAATAATGTTTCCAAAACTGACCTTCCAAGGAAGGAATCTATTATGTAAATTCTTTATTGAAGTATAGCATACATGAAGAAAATCATTACTCTAGCACCATGAAATTTTAGAACAATGAACAGACCCATGCAACCAGCACTCAAAACAAGAAACAGACCATTATTGCCCTTCTGCTTAACATTCTGTCTGAGAGATTCTTCCATGTTGTTGTGTGTTGTTATAGGTCATTCATTCATTGATTCATTGTATAAATAGATATTTGGATGGTTTCCACTTTGGGGCTATTGCAAATGATGTTGCTAAGAACATTCTTGTACATGTCTTTTGGTGAACTTACTGATGCATTTCTGTATCTAGTAGACTCTGCCAAATGGTTTTCCAAAGTGGGTGTGCCCACTGATCCTACCTGGAGCAGTATATGAGAGTTACAGATGCCCCATGTTCTTGCGAAAATTCAACATCATTAGTTGTCTATGTTTTAGCCATTCTTACAAGTATGCAGTGGAATTGACATAAGGCAACAAGGTGTCCTCAGTGATGTGTATAACAACAAATTATCTAAATGTATGCCCATCAGGATCTTGAAAGAGAGAGAGAATAAGGTCCACCCCTCCACCATGACTCCAGAAAAAGTTTTAATTTGCATTTTTCTCATAACTATTAAAGTTGAGTACACTGGGGAGAGTTTTCAAAAAGGTACATTCCCAAGGCCCACTCAAGACTCATTGACTACAAATCTCTAGGGATGAATGGCCCTGGAAATATGTAAGCAGGTGATCTGACACTGGTCTGTGGACTGGGGTGTGTGGATGACCAATAATAGGCTCTGTGAGCCTAAGACTTGAGGTGGTGTTGTGCAGAGTGTGGGTAACTGGACTCTGCCTCTGATTAGATGTTAGTATTAGGTCAAGATTGAATTTGTCTGCAAATAATAACAACTAACCTGAAACAAGGGTTTTTTTTTTTTTCCTGACATGTAAAAGATAATACAAGATAAGGAACCTAGAGTGGTTGGGCATGCCACCGTGAATCAAAGAGTCCAACTTCTCCAGTTTTCTGCTCTGCTAATTTCATGGTCTCTGAATGTGCTGGAGCTCCAGCCATTGTGTTTACATTCCAGGCAGGAAAAGGGGCAAAGGACAAAGAAAAAGTCCACCAGCTGAGTCAGCCATGTTTAAAGGGTTTCCCAAAAGTTCCACCCAGTGGCTTCTGCTTATTTCTCATTGGCCAGAACTGTCACAAGACCATACCATGCTGCAAAAGAGGCTGGGAAATGTAGTTTTATAGTTAAGCACATTGCTGTTCTGAATGAAATTAAGGTTTTCTTAATAAGGAAGGAGGAAGGATAGATATTGCAGGAAAGACAACTGCCAATGTCTTTCAGCATCCAAATGGACAATTACTCACCTTCTATGGATCTCTAGTGTCTTATCTGCAAAATATAAAGTTAGATTAGCAATAAGGTTCAAATGACTTCCTGTAATATTTTAGCTCTGCTTCAGAAATATTATATTTTTTATTGGATGTGTGGTGATTTTAAAGTTGAATATACCTCAAAATTGAAAAACATTTATTTGCATACTTTGAAATACTGTAACCAATACTTTGCTTGAGAAATATTGTCTATTCTCTTCTAATTTACTTCAATTTCTAATACATGAGATTGATTTTATTATTAATATTAGTAAAGGCTTGCTGGGTATGGTGGCTCACACCCGTAATTCCAGCACTTTAGGAGGCAGAGGTAAGAGGATTGCCTGAGTTCAGAGATTCAAGACCAGCCTGAGCAACTTGGCAAGACTTGGTCTCTACAATAAAATAAAATAGTATTAATAATAAATGCTTTACGCAGTGCCCAGCAATATTCTAGGCCCTTTATATACATGATCTACATTTATACCTTGCAATGAGCCTGTAAGGAGCTTGGGTTGTTAAGGTAAATTCAAGTTCACACAGTAGGATTTAAATCTCAGGGAGTCTGGGCTCTGATGCTGGGATCTTTTCTTAGCCTCACTAGTGGCCATTAGAAGATGCCCTGCCACCACCTTGGCTGAGGGTCTCCCCACTCATTCTGTTCATGCCAATGGGCCTCAGTGAGTGAATTCACTCTTCCTCAAACATGATGTGCAAAATCAGTTTTCACTTACTTTGAGATGAGATTTTCCACACCACAACCACACCAGGTGTCAGGTAAACTGAATTTTTCCTCACATTTAATAGAAGGTGGGAAAACAAAGACTGTGGCAAGAACAGTAGCTTGACTCATGAATGCATTGTTTTTCTCAGACAGGAAATAATCCAGACCTTTGAAATTATTTTTTAACCTTGTCAGAGTTTAGAGAATAGACTCTGAATTTTAAAGATGGAAGAAAACAAATAGGTCTTTTACTATTCCAAACGTCTCTTATGGATGAAGAGAACAAGACCCAGAGAAATAAAAAAAATTTGCTCAGGTTCACACACTTTGCATTGTTCAGATAAAGATCAGATCCGAAAAGTAAAAGGATTAAAATACTCTTGTTGGCTTCCAGATTTACCAGATGTTAGTAGAAGTCATTCCTCTACCCTTAAAACTGCAACATCTTTCAAACATTTCGGTTTTCAATTTCGCTAAGGATGCATATGCTCTCCTTAAATTCCCTTTGCTGCCTTGATAATTAGGAGGAAAATGTTAATTGGGTTCAGGGGAACTTGATTCCACAAATAGAAGTACTATACTCAGAAAGAGAACGTTTTCTTGCAAGCAGGAGAAACTCATCTATGTGGTTAGAAGTCAGGTTCTACCATTAATCCCATGGTAATACATTGGATGATCAAGGTCTACTATATAAGTGAGAACATGTGATGCTCAGTTCTTTGTTTCTGTGAGAGATCACTCAGTCTGGGGATGGGGAGACACCTCTTATCAACAAGGGTGCCTGAACGAAGCATATTTGTACACCTAAACCTTAACTGTACCCCACAATATCATAATAAAAAATATTGAATAATAATAAAAAAATAATAAAATAAAAGGGACACACAGAACATAGGATGCCTAGTCACTGGGGCAAAAATTATAAAAGAGCAACTGCCAATGGGCACCAATCACTGAGAAGACCCAGTCACTGGGCCACCAATTATGGAGGAGTCCCAGGCAATGGTCCATCCATCATAGTATAGAACCAGTAACAGGGAAGTCAATCACAGAATAGTACCAACACCAGGGTACCATAATAGAGGAGGACCAGCGCTTAGGGTAATCATTATGCATGAGGGACTGTCTCTGAGATACTGAAAATTGAAAAGGGTCAGTCACTGGTGCACATATTAAAGAAGATAGGTTGAGACTGGGGCACCCATCACAGGATAAGTCTAGTCACTGTGGTACTTATCAGAGAGAAAATCTAGTCACTAAACCAACCATCACAGATAATAGGCAGCCACTGTGGCACACATCTTAGCAAGAACTAGTTACTGGGGAACCCATCACAAATGTGAGCCAATCACTAAGGCACTTATCCCAGAAAAAGCTAGTGTCTGAGGCACCTATCATGGAGAAGAGGAAGTCACTGGCACACACATAAGGAGAAGCTCAGTCATTGGGGTTCCTATCACAGAGGAGGAGCAGTAACTGGGGAAGACATCAGAGAGAAAGCAAAGTCAGAGTGTTACTCAAAATAGAGGACAGCTGGTCACTGAGGCACGAATCACAGAAGATGGCCAGTCACTAGGGCACCCATTTGGCGGAGATCGAGTCACTGGGTAACTCATCATAGAGGAGGACTCGTCACTTGGGCACCAATCACTTAAAAGAGCAAGTCACTGAGACCCAGAGGCTAGGACAGCAATTAATGAGGATGATCAGTCATAGGCATATTTTTCACAGGGGAGTCCCAGTCACTTGGTAACACATAACAGAGGAGGGCCAGTCATGGGGACAACCATTATAGGAGGCTTAGTAACTGGGGTATCTATCACAGAAGAAAGTTATCACTGAGACACCCATCACAAAGGACAGCCAGTCACTATGGCACTAATCAAAGAGGAAACAAAATTACTGAGACACCCATCACAGAGGTCAGATAGTCAATGAAACAGCTATTACAGTAGAGGACTAGTCACTGAGGCACTCATCATACAGAAGAACCAGTCACTGTGGCACACATAACAGATGAATGTCATTCATGAAGAATCCATTAGAAGTGGTGGAATGACTGAGACTTTAATCACAGAGAAGGGTCAGTAACTCTTCCAGTCATCAAAGAAGACACAAAATCATTTTGGTATCCATAACAAAGGGGAATCACAGAGGAGGGTCAGTCTCTGGGGCCCCCATTATAAAAAAGGCCAGGTAACTGTGGTAATTTATCAGAGAAATGAAGCATTCACTGGGATAACCATAAAAAAAATCAGACAGTCATTGGGGCACCCATTATGGTGAAGACTCATAAAATGGAGTACCCATCATAGAGGAAGTATATTCACTGGGGCATTAATTTAGAAGGAGACACAGTTACTAGGACAACCATTAAAAGACAGGACTTGTTACTGCAGCACCAATCACAGTAGATTGCTAGTCACTGGGGCACCAACCACAGGGAGGCCTGGTCATTGGAGCACACATTATTTAGCAGGTGCAGTCACTGAGACACTCATTACAAAAGAGGGCAAATCACTGGATACTCACTCAGTGGAGAAGGCTCATTAAGTGCGACACCCATCATAGAGGAGGGCTAGTCATTGAAGCAAACATTACGTAGGAGGACCAGTTGCTGGGCACCAATTGCAGAGGAAGGATTCTCACTATGGCACCCATTATAAAGAAGTATCAATGACTCAGGATTATAGAGGACATCCACTCACTGATGCATAGATCACAGAGAAAAGCCAGTGATAAGACATCAATCACAGAGAAGGGCAAGTCACTGGGGCACCTATCACAATGGAGGGCCAGTCACTAGGGCATTCATCACAGAAGAGGTTTAGTCATGGGGAGACCCATCACAGAAAGGGGTTTGTCACTGTGGCATCCATCAAATAGGAATGCCAGTTCCCGGGGTCATCAATCACAGAATGGCCAGTCACTGGGACATTGATTACAGAGAAGGACCTGTCATTTGGACATTCATCATGTATGAGGGCCTGTCACAAAGGAGGGCTAGTTGCTGGGGCACCCTTTGTTGAGGCGGTCCATTAAGTGGGAAAACCATCACAGAGGAGGGCTATTTATGATGTCAGCCATTATAAGTAGGTTCATTCACAGGGGCACAAATCACAGAGGAGGCCCAGTGGCCAGAGCACCCAAAATAGAGGAGGGCCCTTCACTGAGTCAATCATTAATGAGGAAGCCCAGTTACTGGGAAACCAAGCACAGAGGAGGGTTAGTCACTAGGTTGTCCATCACGGATGAGGTCCAGTTTGGGACAGGGAACCCCAGAATACATAAAAGAGGATAGTCACTGGGGCACCCATTATGTAGGAGATTCAATCACCAGGGAAGCAATCTAAGAGAGTAGCTAGTCACTAGGGCACTCATCTCAGAGGAGAAATGGTCACTGATGTATTGTTCACAGAGAATGGCCAGTCACCCATCACAAAGGAGGACTAGTCACTGGGACAACAATTATGAAAGAGGCCCAATTACTAAAATAGCCACCACAAAGGAGGGCAATTACTGGACACCTGCTATAAAGGAAACTCAGTCACTGGGCTACCTATCTCAGAGGAGATTCAGTCACAGAGGAGAGCAAGTCACTGATTCACCCATCATAGAGGAGGCCAGTCACTGAACACCCATAAGAGTGGATGGTCAGTCACTGCAACACCCATCACAAAGCAGGTCAGTCAATGTTGTACTCATTAAAGGTGAGTGCCAGTCACTGGTGCATCAATCGCAAAGAAGAACTAGTCAATGAAGATAATGTGGCACCAAACACATGAGGAGAAACAGTCACTAAACATTCCTCATGGAGGAGAGTCAGTCCCCAAACACAGAAGAGACCTGGTCACTAAGACACTCATAACAGAGGAAGAAAGTCTCAGAGGCACCCATCATAAAAGAGACCCTGTTCTTGGACAGGCATAACAGAAGAAGAACAGTCACTGTGACACTAATCAGAGAGAAAGACTAGTCACTGCAACATCAATCACAGAGGAGGGGTAGTCATGGGGCACTCAAACAGAGGAGGGTCTAACAGGCGGCACCACTCACAGAGAAGGAATAGTCACAGAAACATACAGAGAAGGCCTGGACAACTGTGGCATCAATAGAAGGGAAAGCCTAGTCATTGGGTCACTCACTAAGGAGGAGGGTCAGTCACTGGGGCAATCATCACAAAAGGAGGGTAGGTTACTGTGTCACCATGATTGAGGAGGGAGAGTCACTCAGAAAACCATCAAAAAGGAAGGCATATCACTAGAGTCTCCTTCGTTTTAGGAAGGAGATTCAATTACTGGGACATCCATTATAGAGGAAGGTAGTCAAAAGGGCTTCTATTATAAAGGAGGGTTACTCATTGGGGCACAAAATATCAAAAAGACAAAATCAGCTGGGCACCCAAACTAAGGAGAGCTTTTCAATGAGACACACATTGCTAGGAGATACATTCACTTAGGTACCTATCACAGAGGAGGGCCAATCATTCGCACACCCCTCACAGAGAAGGCACAGTCCCTGGGGCTCCTATTAGAAGGAGTATCAATCACTGAGGCACAAAAAAAAAACCTGTCACTGAGTCACCTATGCAGAGGAAGTTTAGTTACTATATTTTCATTATGGCTGAGGGCTAGTAACAGGGACGACAAACACAGGGGAAACAGTGAATGTGACACCTATCACAGAAAAGGGCCAGTAATAAAGGCACCCATCACAGAGGAGGTCAGTCACAGAGGTAGTCATTAGGATGAGTCCCAGTCACTGGGGCACTCATCATAGCAAAGGTCTTGTCACCCGGGCACACATCAGGAGACCCAGTCCCTGAGGTATCTATTACAGAGGAAGAGCAGTCACTGAGACACTCATCACAAAGGGAAACCAGTCATGGGGGCATAAATCAAATCCAGTCACTAAGGCACTCATCACAGAGGAAGCATAGTCACTGAGACAATCATATGAGTAGATAGGCAGTCTCTGGGGCACCCAATACACAGAAGTTCAGACACTTGTGTACCCATCACTGGAGCACCAATCATAGAGGAGGAACATTCAGTCAGGCACCAAATGCAGAGGAGGAACAGTCACTGAGGCACCCATCACAGAGAGGGGTGAGTCATAGGACCACCCATCACAAAGGAGGGCTATTCACTGGGCACACAACACAGAGAAGGGCCAAGCACAGGAGCATAAATAATACAGAAGGTCCTGTCATTGGGGCACTGATTACTCAGGAGAGCCAGGCACTAGATCTCCCCATAAAAAGGAAAGACTTTCAATAAGGCAACAAGCACAGAGTAAAGATGGTCACTGAGACACTCCTCACAGAGAAGGCCCAGTCACTCTAACAGCCATCACAGAAGAGGGTCAGTCACTGAGGAACTCAAAACAGAGGAGGTCCAGTAACTGGTCATACAACACAGAGAAGGAAAGTCGCTGGAACACTCAAGATAGAAGAGAACCACTCACTTGGGAACCCATCACAAGAGGAGGATGAGTCTCTATGGTACCCATCACAGAGGAGGGAAAGACACACTGGCACCCATTTTGAAAGAAAATCAGACACAGGGATATTCTTCAAAGAGGTGAATTAAACACTGGGACACCCATTATGAAGATAGACTAGTCACTGGTACTCCCATTGCAGATGAGGGCCACTCCCTGAGACTTTCATTTTGGATGAGGGCCACAAACTGGGACATCCACCACAGAAGAAGGATAATCACTGGGACATCCATCACAGAAGAGAGTCCATTACTGGGACATCCATTGCAGAAAGAGGCTAGTTACTAGGACACCCATCACAAAAGTGTGCAGTTTAATGGAGCACCTATCATAAAGTAGTATAGTCACTGGGACATCCTTACCAATGGAAAATAGATCACTTGAGCACCCATCAGAGAGGAGAGCCAATTACTGGGGCACCCATCACAAAGTAGCACTAGTCACTGCAAGACCAATAATGGAGGAGGCCCAGTTACTGGAACACACATCAAAGAGGAGAATTGGTCACTGGAGCACCCAATTTGGGAAAGGATAAGTCCCTGGGGCACATATTACAGAGTTGGCCCAGTCAGAGGAAGACATATTATGAAGGATGACACATCACTGGGACATCCATCACAGAAGAGGGTCAGTCCCCAGGACAGCAATATAGGGGAGCCTCAGACAATGAGGCATTCTTTACAGAAGATGGCTTGTTCATCATAAAAGAAGACTGGACACAGCAACACTCATCACAGAGGATGGGGAGTCATACGGACAGAAATCACAGAGGAGCTTCAATCACTGGGGCTCCAGTTATGAAGTGGGTTCAGTCACTGTGACACCTATCACAGAGGAGGGCTATTTACTGGAGTACCCATTATACATAAAGGCAATACACTGGGCCACCATTCACAGTGGGCATTCTAATCACTGGGGCACTAATTATGCAGGAGCTTCAGTCATTGGGACATTAATGACAAAGAATGGGCAGTCACTGAGATAATCATTAAAGGAGGTGTAATAAGTAATGTATCTAGGATGGTTAGTTACTGGGGAATCGTCATGAAGGAGATCCAGTAACTGGGGCATCAATAAAAAAAGAGGCCCAGTCACTGCGGCATCAAAATGATGAAGGTCAGTCACGTGGCACTGATCATAGAGTAAAGACAGTGAATGATTTACCCATCACAGAGGAAGGCAAGTCATTGGGGCAATCATTTTGGAGGTGGGCCTTCACTGGGACAGCCATAACATATGAGGGGCAATCCTTCTAGCATCCATCACACAAGAGAACGATTCACTATGGCACCCATCAAAGAACAGGGCCAGTCGATGTGGCACTGACCACTGAGGAGGAGTAGTCACTGAAACGCCCATGTAAGAAGGACAGGAACTGTGACATCAGTTATGAAGGATAGCTATTTTGCCCCCAACAAAAAGGAGGACCAGTCATTGGGGCATCAATCATGGGGGAGGGCCAGTCACTGGCAAACCCATCACAGAGGACAAGTACTCTGTGAAGCATACACCACAGAGGTGCCAGTCACAGGGATAGCCATCACAAAAGAGGACCAGTCACCTGGGCATCCCTCATAGAGGAGGGCCATTCACTGGCTCACCCATCACAGGGTAAGTGCAGTCAATGGAGCAACCATAATGACGAGGTTTAGACACTTTAACACCCAACACAGAGGCAGGCCAGTCACGGGTAAACCCTTCACAAAGGAGATGTGGTCACCAGTACACTCATAACAAAGGGGTGGTAGTCACCTTGGCATCCATAACAAAATAGAGTCAGTCCCTGGGGCATCCATTATTGAGAAAGGCCAGTCACTGGGACAAAATTTACAGAAGAAGGGTAGTCACTGGGGCAACCATTATGCAGATAAGTCAGTCACTAATGCACTCATCACAGAGGAAAGCCTGTCACTGAACCACATCTTATATAAGAGGGCCAGTCACTGAGGCAGCAATCACAGAGGAGAGCCAATCACTGGAAAAACAATCACTGACAAGGTTCAGTAACTGGGCAGCCAACACAAACAGATGAACATACTGTTACACCCATTAAAGAAGAGGTCAGTCATTGGGACACAGATAATAGTGGCTTGTCAGTCACTATAGTATCTATAACAGAAGAAGTCAGTCACAGAGGTACCCATCATAGATAAGGGTCATTAACTGGGGCACCAATTACTGATTAGTGCCAGTAACTACAACACCAATCACAGAGGAAAGCCAGTAAATGAGGCATAAAGCACAGAGAGGGGACAGTCATTGAAGCACATTTCACAGAGGAAAGCCGGTCTCTGGGACTCCCATCACAGGGGAGTGCCATTCACTGGGTCAGCTATCACAGAGGAGAGCCAGGAATTGAGGAACCCATAACAGAACAGAGCTAGTCACTGGGAGATCCATCACAGGGAAAGCCAGTCACTGAGATATCCACCACAGAGGAGATTCTGTCATTTTGGCACCCATCAGAGAGATAGACCCGTCACAGGGGACTCCACAGAGAGGAGGGCTAGTCTCTGGGGCAACCATTATAGAAGAAGCCCAGTCACTGGGGAATCTATCAGACAGGAGGACTATTCACTGGGACACCCAATTTGGAATACCATCCGTCATTGGGACACCAATCACAAATGTGGCCCTTTCAATGGAGCACCGATTTTGGAGGAGGCCAAATCACTGAGACATACTTCAAAGAGGATCTTCAGTCTCTTGAGCACCCATTATTGATATGGTTCAGAAACTTGGGCACCCATAATATAGGAGGACTAGAACCAGGGTCATTCATCTTGGAGGAGATATTATTTCTAGGACACCCATCATAGAAGAAGGCTACTCAATGGGGCACCAATTATATATAAAGTCCCCTTACTAGGCACCAATACAGAGAAAGTCCAGTCACTGTGGTACCCCAAATGAAGGAGGACCAGAACAGACAAAACACATCAGAGAAGAAGGCAAGTCACAGGGGCACCTTTTATATATGAGGGCCAGTCATTGTCCACCAATCATAGAAGAGGTACAATCACTGGGACACCAATCAAAGAGAACTGCCAGGCACTGTAGCACATATTCTAGAAAGGGCAAGTCACTGGTGCATCCAACACAGATGTGAGTCAATCACTGTGATTACCATCACAGAGGATAGCAAGGCACTGGGCAAGAGAAGATCCAGTCACTGAGGTTCTCATAATGGAGGAAGGCATTCACCATGGTAACTATTATAAAAAGGGTTATTGTCTCTGGGAAGCCATCACAGGGGAGACACAGTCACTGAAGCACCTATAAGAGGAGGTCCAGTCACTGAGGATGCATTACTGAAGAGGGGTAGTCATTATGAGAATTCTCTTTCACTGCTTCACAGCTCACAGAAGAGAACTAGACACTTGGGCACTAATCAAAGAGGAGACTAGCCACTGAAACATTTATCACCAAGGAGGACCAGTCACTGAGGAACCCATCATATAGGAGGCCCAGTCACTGGGACAACCATCAGAGAAGGGGGCCAGTCACTCAGGCATAAACTCTCACATTTCAATAACTAGCCAGAATGTGAATGAACTATATGCACCACTGAAAAGACATAGTATGGCAAAATGGATAAAATATTATCAGGCAACAATATATTGTCTCTAAGAGATTCATCTCAGCAGAAAGGACATTCACAGACTCAAAGGAAGAGGATGGAAAGCAAAATTTCAGAAGAACGTAACACAAAAGGAAGCAGGAGTTGCAATCTTAATATCAGACAAAATACCCTTTAAACTATCAAAAATTTAAAAAGATACAGAAGGTCAATATATAATGATGAAAGGTTCAACAAGAAGTATCCATCCTAAACATCTATCACCAAATAGAGGAGCACCAACTTTCATAAAGCAACTTCTAGGCAAATTTTAAAATATATTGACTCTAAAACTATCATAACTGAGAACTTTAATACCCCTCCTGCAACCCTAGACAGATCATCAAGACATAAAGTCAGCAAGAAGATTTGGAACCTCAATGTGACTATTGACCAAATGGACTTAACTGATACCTACAGAACACTCCACCCAACGACCACAGAATATGCAATCTACTCATCACCACATAGAATGTACTCTAAAATTGACCATATCTTTGACTATAAATCAAGCATAAACAAATTTTATAAGATTGAAATTTCTCCATGCATATTCTCAGACCACAGTGGTAGAAAAATAAATATCAACAGCAACAAATTTTCTTCAAAACCCACACAAACATGGCCACTAAACAACATGATGCTAGGCAACTCCAGGGACAACATAGGAGTCAAAACAGAGATTAAAAAATACCTAGAAACAAATGAAAATGAAGAAACATCTTACCAAAACCTCTGGTTTGCAAGCAGTAGTAAGTGGAAGAATTCATATCTCTGCAAACACACATGAAGAAAATCTCAAGTTAACTGCCTAACAAATCACTAAGGAAGCTGAAAAAGCAAGACCACCAAAACCCTAACATTAGCAGAAGAATCCAGATCACCAAAATAAAGACCCAAATCCAGAACATAACAAACAAAAATTAATTCAAAAATCAATAAAACAAAAAGCTGATTCTTTGAAAGGATAAACAAGACTGATGGTCTCCTAGCTAGACTGATCAAGGAAAAACAAAAAATCCAAATAAAGACAATCTGAAACACAAATAGATGTTGTCACAACATACCCTGAAGAAATACAAAAGTTTATCAGAGACTACTATGTACACTTATTTGGAAACAAACTTGAAAATCTGAAAATAATGGAGGACTTTCTGATATCACACAACCTCCTCAGGTTGAAATAAGAAGAAATCAAAACCCTAAATAGACCAGCAACAATCTTGGAAATTGACATTATTAGAAAACTACCTAAAAAATGAAACCCTGGATCAATGACTTTCCAGCAGAATTCTACAAAACATATAAGGAGGAAATGATACCAATCCCAATGAAAATATTCCAGGCATTTGAGAATGATGGCACTCTTCCCAAATCATTTTATGAAGTTAACATCACATTGATAACCAAGCCAGTTAAAGACCCAACAAAGAAAGATAACTACATGCCAATATTCTTGATGAACATAGACGCTGTAATTCTCAACAAGATTCTAGCAAACCTGATTCAACAACACATCTGAAAAATTATCCACAATGACCAAACAGGTTTCATCCCTGGGATGCAAGTTTGGTTCAACATTCATTGTGCTCCATTGGCTGGTACTCCTCTATGATGGTGCTCCAGTGACAGAATCTCATCAGTGATGGGTACTTCTAGTAACTGGCTCCCTGTGCAATGCATGCTTCAGAGAGTAGTCCACCATTATGATGGATTATCCAGTGGTTATCTCTCCTCTGTCATGGATTCCCCAGTGACCTGGCCTTCTTTTATGATCAGTGACAAAGTGAATGCTTCTCTTTCTAATCAGTGCCATAGTGACTGGACCTCCTCTGTAATGTGTGAACCAGTGACTGGCTCTCATTTGTAATAGTTGCCCCAGTGACCGGATTCCAGTGACTGATCCTATTCTGTGATATGTGCTCCAGTGACAGGTGCTCTTCAGTTATGTGGGCACCAGTTACAGGTCCTCATTTGTCATTGTTCCCATCTTCTATAATGACTGCTCCTGTTTCTGTCCCTTCTATGTTACCATGCCACAAGACTAGTACTTCTTTTTGTTGGGTTTCTCAGTGAATAATACTCCTCTTTGAGGCATGCAGCAATGAATGACCCACCTCTGTGATGGGTGTCTTGGTGATTTGATCTCCTCCATTTTAGTCAATGCAGTGATTAGAACTTCTCTGTGATTGATGCTCAGTGACCGATCATCTTGTGTGATGGGTGCCCCAGTGACATGCCTCTTTCTGTGATGAGTATCCTAGTAACTGTGCTTTCTCCAAACGGATGTCCAGTGACTACTCCCCCAATGTGATGGGTATCCCAGTTTCTTCCATAAAGACTTCCCCAGTGACTGGCCTTCCTCTGTGATGGTGTCCCTGCGATTGGGTCTCCTTTTTAATAGGTGCTCCATTGACAAAATCTCATTCATGATTGGAGACAAAATAATTGATCCTCCTCCAATATGATTGTCCCAGTAATTAGCTCACATCTGTGATTTGTGACTCAATTATTGTCTCTCCTCTGAGATGTGTGACCTAGTTGTCTCACCATCCTCTGTGATGGGTGCCCAGTGTTTGGCCCTTCTTTATTAAGGATTTCCATGTTACTGGCTTTCATCTGCATAGTTGACTCAATGTTAAACCTTCTTCTGCAATGGTGGTTCCAGAGACTGTTCTTCCTCTTTGATGGGTTCACAAGAGATAATAATGCCTCTCTTATGGATGTTCCAATTGCTGGGCACATTCTCTGTGATGGTGTTCTTGTGGATAGCCGACCTCAGTGATGGGTCCCCATTCACTGGGACTCCTCAGTGATGGGTGCCTCAGTGTCTGGCCCTTCTCTCTGATTAGTATTGGTTGCCCTTAAAATGGGTGCTCCAGTGATTGGCCCTCCTTTGAGATTGGTCCCTAAATTGCTATAGTTACTAGTCCTCCTCTGTAATTGGGTGTCTTAGTGATTGACTGCTCTCTGATGGATGCCTAAGAAACTAGTCTCATCTGTAATGGGTGACCCAGTGACTGACTCATCTGATTGGTACACTAGTGAATGGCCTTCCTCCGTATTTGTTGCCCCATTGTTAGCCCTTTTTTGTGATGGGTGTGTCATTTACTGGGACTCCTTCATTACTGGTTGCCTAGTGATTGTCCCTCCTTTGTGATGATATCCCAGTAACGAGGTCTCCTTCATAATATGTACCACAATGACTGGCTCCTCTGTAATTGTGCCCAAGTTTCTGGCCTTCATATATGATGGTTGCCCCAGTGGCAAGACCTCCTCTGTGATGGGTGTCTAGGTGACTTGTATTTCTCCATTATGTGTGCCCTAATAATTAGACCTCCTCCATGATGGATGTCCAGTGACTACACCTCCTCTGTGATGGGTGTCACAATGACTGATCCTCCTTAGTGGATGTGTGTCCATGTGACTGGCCCTACTCTGCAAAAAGTGTCCAGTGACTGATTTTGCTCTTTTTGTGTTACTGCTCTGTGATCTCAACCTAAACAATAGCTCTCCTACGTATTGGGTGGATCAGTGATGTGTCCCCCTCCATTATGAGTGCCCCAGTTACTTTGCCTATCAGTGAATTTTACCTTGGTGACTGGCCATCTTCCATAATGGGTACAATAATAATTAATCCTTTTGTATTATGAGTGTCCCAGTAACTGGGCCTCCTCCATGTTTGTTGGCCATGTGATAAGTCATCCTTTGAGATGGCTGTTCCAATGACTGGCTCTCCTCAATGTGGGTACCCCAGTGACTGGTGTTCCTTTGGAATGGTCATCCCAGTGACTGGCACTCCTCCATGTTAGGTGACCCAATGATTGAGACTCCTCTATTATTGGTGTCACATTTTCAAACCCTTCTCTGTGTGGGTTTGTCAGTGACTATCACAGTGATTGTGCCTCCTCTGTATTTGGTACCTAGTGATTTGCCCTCCTAAGTAATTGTTGCCTCAGTGACTAGCTTTCATGTGTGATGGATGTCCCACTTACTGGGCCTCCTCCATTATAGGTGACCCACTGACTGGTCTTCCTTTGTGAAGGACATCCCAGGTACAGGACCTCATCCACAAAGTATGCCCCAGTGACTGGTTCTCCCCTGTGATAGGTGACCTAGTGACTGGCCTTCATATATGAAGTGAATGGCTCTCCTCTGTGGTGGGTGCTGTAATGACTGGCCCTCCTTTGTGATGGGTGTCACAATGAATTCCCTCCTCTATACCAGATGTTCCATTGCCTGGGAATCCTTTGTGATTGGTGCTTCCAAGACTAGTCCTCTTCCAAATTCTGTCCTGGTAACTAGCCCTCCTCTGTCAGAAGTGCTCCCATAACTGACTTGCTTCTGTGAAGGGTACCACAGTGACTGACCCTGCTCTCTTATGGATGTTCTAATGAATGCCTCTTCTCTGCTTGGGGTGTACACTGACTGGTCCTTCTCTGTGATGAGTGACCCAGTGACTGTCCCTCTTCTCTGATTGTTGTCCCATTGACTTGCCTTTATCTGTGATCATGGCTTAGAGACTGTCCCTCCTCTGTGTTTTGTGCTTCATTAACTCTCCCTGTGATTGGTGCTACAATGACTAGCCTTCCTATGTAATTGTTGCCCAGTGACTGCCCCTCTTTTGTTATGGGTGCTTCAGATATAGACCATTCGCTACAATGGGTACCTCAGTAACTAGACTTCATCAGTGATTGGAGTGATTGGTGCTCCAGTGGCTAGACCTCCTCTGTGATGAATGCCTCAGTGACTGGCACGTTTTTGTGATGTGTTCCAGTGACTGGCCCCCTTTTTAATGGATGCCCTAGTGACTTGGCTTTCTCTATGATGGGTACTTCAGTGACTGACTCTCCTCTGTAATAGAAGCCACAGTGACTGGTTCTTGTAATGAGGTTTGTCCAGGTGACTAGCACTTCTCCTTGATGGATGCCTCAGTGACTGGGCCTTCTCATATTTAGTACAAGAGTAACAATTTCCTCTGTGATGGGTGCCTCTGGGATTGACCCTTCCTTATGATAAGTGCCCTGTGACTGTTCCTTTACTGGGCATTTGACATTGATTTGCCATCCTCTGTGATTGTTGCTCAAGTGATTGCCTCTCCTCTGTAATTGGTGTCCCTATGACTGACCCTCATCTGTGATCAGTAACCCAGTTACTGGCTCTCACCTGTGATGGGTATCCAGTGACTAGTTTTGTTTTTTATGTGTTCCTCAGTGATTGGGTTTCCTCCATAAAAGGTACTCCATTGACTGGGTCTTCTTCCTGATTGATGCCTTAGTAACTAGTTTTCCTCCAAAATGGGTACTATAGTGAATAGCTCTCCTCTGTGATGTGGGTCACAGTTTCTGGTCCTGGACCTGCTCTGTGATTGATCACCCAGTGACTTACATTTCTCTGTGCCCAGTTTCCCAATTTTGGCACTCATATATAATGGATGCCCTAGTGAGTAGACCTCCTGTTTCTTTGGGGCTGCAGTGACTAACCCTCATGAATAATGGTATGCCCAGTGACTAGTCCTCTTCTGTGAATGCTTATTAATAACTGACCATCATTCATAATGGTTAATGGGTGACCGAGTAAGTGACTGACTTTCATGTGTGATCAGCGGCCCAGTGACTAGTCCTTTACCAATATAGAAGCCCAAGTCATGTGACTCCTGTTTGATTTGTGTCCTGGTTTCTGGCCATTATCCATAATGGTTATTCCAGTGACATGATGCCCTCTGTGATGACTGTCACATATACTTTATCTCATCCTTAATGGGTGTCCCAGTGAATAGTCCTCTTTTGGTGTGTGTCCCAGTGAATTGTCTTCCTCCATAATGTATACATTAGTGATTAGGATTTCCCTATGATTGCTACCCCAGTGATTGGGCCTCCCTTTGAATAGTGCCCCCATATCTTCTCTTTACATGTAATGGGTGTCCTAATAACTAACCTTCCTCTGTGATTGATGACACAGATACTTGTCCTTCTCAGTTATGAGTGTCCCAGTGACTCTTTCTAATTTTGGTGGGTGTCCTGGTGACAAGCTCTCCTATGTGATGGGTATCACAATGTATGGACCTCCACCATAATAAATGCCCCGATGATTAGACCTCCTTTATTATTGGTGTCAAAATATCCGGCAATCCACTATGATGGGCTCCACATTGACTCTCCCTTTTCTGTGATCAGTGTCCTAGCATCTGAGCTTTTTCCCAAATGTCTAGCCCTCCTTAGTGATGGGTGATCCAGTTTCATGGTCTCCTCCAAAATGGGAGACTTAATGACAATTCCTCTTCTATAATGGGTGCCCCATTGAGTAGTCCTGCTCCATAATATGTGTTTTATTGGCTGGTCCTCCTCTGTGATTGCTGCCAGATGACTAGCCCTCCTCCACAAGGGTGCCCCAGTATCTAGATATCCTTTGTTATGTCTGTACCAGTAAATAGGTATCAGGATTAATTGGTGTCTCCATCCTCTGTAATTGGTACCCCCAACTTGTCCTCTTCCATGATGAGTGTCCCATGACTGCCCATCCTGTGTTATATATTACAGAATAACAATTTCTTCTGTATGGATATGCCATTGACTATCCCACCTCTGTAATGGGTGCCACCTGACTTGTCTGTTTCCATAATTAGTACCCCAGTAATTGCCCATCCTCTGTTATTGGTGCCACAGTGACAAGCCTTCCTGTGTGTATCTCATTGACTAACCATCCTTTGTAATGGGTGCCCCCATTAACTAGCCCTCTTTTGTAATGTGTGCTTCTATGACTGGCCTGTCAGTATGATTGGCACTTTCAATTGTCCTCCTTTCTTATGGATGCTCCAATGACTGCACCTACTTTGTGATTTTTCCTCAGTGACTGTCCCTTCTCTGAGATGGGTAACCCAGTGACTTGCTGTCCCAGTCACTGGACCTCCTTTGGGATGGGTTCATCAATGACTGGTTTTTCTCAGTGATGGGTTTCACAGTGACTAGACCTCATCTATTACTGGACCCCAGTGACTGATTTACCTCTGTGATGGTGTCCTCAGAATTGTTCCTCCTCTGTGCTTCATGCCACATAGACAGGCCCTCTTCTGTGATCAGTTCTACACTGACTGGTCCTTTTCTGTGATGGATATCCCAGTGATTATCCTCCTTTGTGATGGGTCCTCCAGTAACTGACACTCCACTGCTGTGGGTGTCCTTTGACCAGCCTCTTCTGTGATAGATGTACTAGTGAATTGCTCTCCTTTGTTAGGGGTGCCCAATGACAAATTCTCCTTTGTGATATTTTTCATATTGATTGGCTATTCTCTATATTGGCTATTCAGTGGATGGACCTCCTTTATAATATGTGGTTCCCTGACTGGCACTCCTCTGGGACGTGTGCCCCAGTGACTGGTTGTCCTCAGTGATGGGTATCCAAGTGACAAGCCCTTATTGTAATTGATGCTTGTGTTACAGGTCCTCTTCCATAATGAATGACCTAGTGATGAGATCTACTATCTGTTGGGTGCCCCAATGACTGGCCATCCTTTGTGTGAGGGCTTAGCTTACTATCCCTCCTGTAAAAGATGTTCCAATGACTGATACTCCTCTATGATGAGTGCCCCAATGACTATTTTACCTCAGTAATCGCTGTCCCAGAGAATGGTCTCCTACATAATGTGTGTCCCATTGACTAGTCTTTCTTTATTATGGGTGCCCCAGTGACTGTCCTTCCTTCATAATGGGTACACTAGTATGTAGACATCTTTTGTGATGTCTCAGTAACTGTGTCTCCTCCATGTTCAAGTGACACGGCTACTACTGTGATAGGCTGTCCAATGCCTTTTACCCCTTAGTGATGGATGCCCTAGTGAAGGGCCCTCCTCTGTAATGGATGTACTAGTGAATAACCCTCTTCCATAATGGGCATCCCAGTGACTGACCTCCTCCCTTTAAGGTTCTCTAATGGCTGGATGGCTTCTGTTATTGGTGACCCAATGACTGGCTCTCATTTGTAATGAGTGACCCAATGACTGGCACTCTTCTGTGTGGGGTGTTCCAGTGGCTGATTGTCTTCTGTGATGTGTATACCAGTGATAAGCCTTCTTTTGTGAGGGGTGCCACATTGAATGGCCCTTCTCCACAATGGGTGCCACAGTGACTGAAATTGAGTCCAAATGACTGGGCCTCCTCCAAAGTGGGTCCCTCAGTGACTAGTCAACATCTGTAATTGGTAGCACAGTTAATGTGCATCCTCAAAATTGATGCACCAGTAATTCACACCCCACCTGTTGGGTGCTGTTGTGATTGGCCTTCCTCTCCGATGGGTGCTCCAGTGATTGACCTTCATCCACAATGGGTGACCCAGTGATGATTGCCTCAGTAACTAGCCCTCCTCTGTCATGAGTGTCCCCAAGACTTGTCCTCCTCTGTAATGGGTGCATCGGTGTCTACCCATTCACTCTTATGGGCATCACACTAACTAGCCTTATCCTGAGAGGGGTGCCTATGTGACTGACCCACATATGTGATGGGTTTCAAAGTGAAGTTTTTTTCTCTTCTATTATGAATGCTCAATGACTGGCCCTTTTCTGTGATGGCAGTTCCAGTGACTGGGCCTACTCTGCGCAGGATGTCTCAGCGACTCATTTTCCCCTTTGATAGATGCCTCAGCAACTGGGACTCATCTTTGATGGATGACCAAGTGACTAGCTCTCCTCTGTGTTGGGTGCCTGGTCCCCACCCTAATGGGTACCCTAATGGGTACTCCTTGATGATGGGTGCCTTAGTGACTGGACTTCCTCTTTGATAGATGCATTAGTGACTATGCCTCCTGGGTTCCTCAAGAAAAGCCCTCCTTGTGATGGGTGACTCAGTAACTTGCCCTCCTCTGTGGCAGGAGCCACAATGACTAGCTCTCCTCTGTTTTTGTGCCCTGGTGCCTTGCTGTGCTCTGTGATGCATGTCCCAGTGACTGTCTACTCTATATAATATGTGCTACAGTGATTGTCACTCCTCTGTGATTAATCCCTCAGTGTCTGACACTACTCTGTGATGAGTGCCCCAGTGATTGGCTTTCTTCAGTGATGTCTGTACTAGTAACTGATCTTTCTCTGTTATGGTTGTCCAGTGTTTACAACACCTCTGTGATGGATACCCCAGTGACTGACCAAATCTGTGATATTAGTCCCAGTGATTAGCCCTCTTCCATAATGTGTGCCAAAGTAAACCTCTTTTGTTATTGATTTTCCCATGACAGCCTTTTTGTGTAATATATCTCATTGACTGGCCTTTCTCTATGATGGATTCCCAAAGTTTGGCCCTCCTTCATGGTAATACCCCAGTGAATAGCCCTCCTGTGTAATTGGTCTGACAATGACAAGCCCTCTTCTGTGATGGGTTTCCCAGTGACTAGTCTTCTTCTGTGAAGCGTGTATTTGTATCTGGCCCTTGTCTGTGACAGGTGTTTGAGTGACCGACTCTCCTTTGTGAAAAATGTCTCAGTAACTGAACCTTCTTTGTGATGAGTTCCCCAGTGACTAGTTGCATCTTAGATTGCTACCCCAGGACTGTGTCTCCTAAATAATGGTGCATTGCCCTCCTCTATTATAGGAGACACAATACCTGGGCCTAATGGGTGACTAGTGCCCCAGTGACTGGTCCCCTTTTATAATGTTTGCCTTTGTGACTATCCTCCTCTGTATTGAGTGTTCCAGTAACTGAGCCTCTTCAATAATGTTTCCCCTGTGACAAGCACTCCTATGAGATGGGTTTCCCTGTGACTGGATCTTCTCAGTGATTGGTGTCCCATTGACTGGCCTGCTCAATAATGTGTGCCAAATTACTGGTTTTCCACTATTGTGGTTGGATGCCAGAGTGACTAGTCTTCCTCTGTGATGGATACCTCAGATAGTCTAGACCTCTACTGTGATGGAGACCCCAATGACAGCATCTCCTCTGTAATAGTTGCCCCACTGACTGGTTTTTCATGGTGATGGTTTTTCTAGTGACTTGCTCTCCTCTGTTTGTGTGCCACAATGACTGGCCCTCCTCTGAAATATGTGCCACAGTGACTGGTACTTCTGTGATGGGTGCCACAGTGACTGGTACTCTTGTGACAAGGGCATCCCAGTGACTGATCTTCTTCTGTGATCAGTTCCCCAGGGGCTAATCCGTATTCATAATGGATTTCTTAGTGAATAGCTCTCCTCTGTGATGGGTGCGGTAGTAAACTGACTCTCCTCTGTGATTGGTGTCCCAGTGACTGGCCCTGTTCTGAGATCAATGCCCCATGACTGGCCCTCATCCATAACAGATGTACTAGTGATTAAACCTCCGGAGTTTTTTGTGACTGATCCTCATGGATAGTGGTATGAGCAGGGACTAAATCTCCCCTGTGAATGTTTTTTCAGTGATTGGCTCTCCTCCATAAAGGGTGCTGCAGTGACTGGCCCTCCTCTGTTATCGGTGCCCCAGTGACTAATCTTTTTCTATTATTGGTTCCTCAGTGATGGGAAATCATTTGGTTTTTGGTGCCTTTTGTCTGAACCTCCTTTATACTGATTACTCCAGTGACTAGCCTCCCTCTGTGATGGGTACCACTCTTACTGGGCCTAATTCTTAATGGGTGTCCCAGTGACTGGTCCTCTTCCGTAATGTGTGATTGGACCTCCCCTGTGATTGGTACCCTGATGACTTGTCTTTCTATATAATGGGTGCACTGTGCCTAGCCTGTCTCTGTGATGGGTGTTACAGAGACTTGTCCTCCTCAATGATGGGTGTCCCAGTGACTGACCCTCCTTTGTGATGGGTGTCCCAGTGACTGTTCCTCCTCCATAATGTGTGCATCAGTAACTAAAACATTTCTGTGATTGGTGTCTCAGTGATTTACCATCACATATGTTGTGTTCCCCAGTTACTAGCCCTTCTAAGTGATGAGTGTCACAGTTACCGGACCTCCCCAATAGTAATTGCCCCAGTGACTTGACTTCCTCTATTATTGTTCCCACAGTGTCTAATCATCCTCTGTGATGGGTCCTGCAGTTACTAGCCCTCTTCTGTGATGGGGTGTCCTAGCATCTTGGCATCCTTCAAAATAGATTTTCCAGTACTAACCCTCCTCAGTGATGCATGAACCGTGTCTTGGCATCCTCCATAATGGGAGACTTGTTGATTAGTCCTCTTCTGGGATGGGTGTTCCAGTGACTGGTCCACCTTCATAAGGGGTGCTTCTTTGGCTAGACCTCATCTGTGATTGCTGCCACAGTCAGTGGTCCTCCTCCATAATTGTCCCAGTGGCTAGCCTTCTTGTGTGATGGGTATCACTATGACATGTTCTCTTTTGTGATAGATGCCTCAGTGACAGAGCTGCCTCTTTGATGGGTGCCCCAGTTACGTGATCTCTTCCGTAATGGGTGGCTCAGTGACTGTTCCTCCTCAATTATTGGTGCCACGGTGACAATTCATTCTCTGTGTGAATGTCCCATTGACAAAGCCCCCCTCTGTGAGTCACCTGCCTCTATGATTGGCATGACAATGATTAGTCTTCCTTGATTGGGGTGTCCCGGTGACTCCACTCTCCTGGATTTGTGAACTATTGATTTTCCCACCTCTGTAATGAATGCTTCACTGACTGGTTCTCTTCTCTGATTGCTGTCTCATTTGCTGGTTTTCCCCCATGACGAGGGCCTCAATGATCTGCTCTTCTCAATGGCGTGGTCCTCAGTGGCAGGTCCTCCTCCATTATGGAGCCTCAGTGACTAGCTTTTCTTTTTGATGGGTTCCTCAGAAATTTTCCTTCCTCTGTGCTTTGTGCATCATTGACTTCCTCCTTTGTGATCATTTCTACAGTGAGTGGTTTTACTCGGTGATTTTTGCCCTAGTGACTAGCCCTTATCTGTGGTGGGTGCTCCCATAACTGACCTTCTCTGTGATGGGTGATCCAGTAACTGACACTCCACTGTCATCCTTGTTCCAGTTCCTGGCCTCCTATATAATGTGTGCCCCAGTGAATTGGTCTCATCTGTGATGGGTTCCCATGGCTTGCTCTCCTCTGTGATGATTTTTCCAATGACTGGCTGGCCTCTGTGATGGGTGTTCTAGTGAATATCCCTTCTCTATAATATGTAGTTCACTGACTGGCACTTCTCTGTGATATATAGCCCAGTGACTGGCTGTTCTCTGTGATGAATGCCCCAGTGACAATCCTTCCATATGATTGGTGAAGGAGTGACTGACACTCATCCTTAATGAATTCCCTACTCTTTGTTTGGAAGCCTGATTATTGAATCTCTTTCGTGATCAGTGTACAAGTGATTGGCTGTCCTGTAATGATTGCCTGAGGGACAGAGACTCCTCTATAATGTGTGTTCCAGTGAATAGGTCTGCTTCATAATGGGTGGCCCAGTGACTGGCCCTCTTCCATTATTGTTTTACAAGTGAATGGGCATCATTGTAACTGATGATAAAGTGACTGATCTTTCTGCATCGTTGCTTCCCCAGTGACTAAACTTCCTCTATGAACTTTGTCCCAATGACTGACCCTTCTCCCAGTGATTGTTTCGACTCTGTTATGAAAGCTGCAGTGAATACCCCTCTTCTCGAATAGACATCCCAGTGACTTGCCCTCCTTTGAGGGGTTTCCTGCCTTAGTTATGGGTGCCACAGTGACGGACCCTCCTCTGTTTTGGTTGCACCAGTGACTTCCCCTACACTGATGGGTGACCCAGTTGACTGACCTCTTTTAATGACAGCTGGCACTGTGACTGGCCCTCCTCTGTGGTGGGTGCTTCAATGACTTTACCTCCTCTGTGGTGGGTGTTCCTATGAATAAGCCCCCACTATTATGAGCAATCCAATGATTTCCCTCCTCCATAATTGATGCCCCAGTGATGAACTCCTCCTGTGTGTTTGGTGTCACAGTTCCTAGTCCTCATCTGTGATGGGAGCCCCAGTAACTGGCTCTCTCCCATGATTGATGTCCCAGTGATCTTTCCTATTCTGTGATAGCTATTCTGGTAACTTTTCCTCCTCTGAGATGCAAGATTTTGTGAATGGCCCTCCTCTGTGATGGGCATAACATTGACAAGCCCAGCTCTGTGACAAGTGTCCTAGTGACTGCTCCTCCTCTGTGATGAGTGCTTTGGTGAATGCCTCTCCTGCGTCATGGTGTCACAGTGTCTGTCCTTCATCTGTGAAGGTTGTGCCAGTGACTGATCCTCCTCCAAAGTGAATGCACCGGTCACTTACCCTCCTCTGTGTTGAGTGCCTCATATGCTGTCCTTCCTCTGTAATCAATGCTGCTGTGACAGGCCATCCTTCATTATAAGTTTACCAGTGAGTGAGTCTCCTCTCTGATTGGAGCTTCAGTGGCTGACCCTCCTCCATGTTGATTACACAGTGACCAATCTTCCTCTGTGATGGCTGTTTCACTTACTGGGCCTCCTTCATAATAGTGAGACAGTGACTGGACCTCCCCTATAATTGGGGCCTGAGGAATTTCTTTCATATATTATGTGTGTCCCAGTGACCAGTTCTCCTCAGTGAAGGTTGTCACAGTGACTGCACTACCTGCATAATTGGTACCCCAGTGACTAGGACTCCTCTGTTATGAGCATCTCAGTGATTATTTCTCCTCCATAATCCATAATAGGTATTCCATTCACTAGATAGCCTCTGTGATTGGTGCCCTATTGACTGACCATCCTCCAAATTGGGTGCCCCAGAGACTAGCCCTTCTCTTTGATGAATGATCGAGTAATGAACATATTCCATAACTGATGAGTTTCCCAGTGACAAGCTCTCCTCTGTGATGGGTATCCCAGAGACAGGCACTGTTCTGTGATAAATTCCCCAGTAACTTCCCCTCCTTCATAATGGGTGCTCCAGTGACTGGCCCTATTCAGTAAAAATTTGCCCAGTGACTAATTTTCCTCTGTAATGGGTCTCCCTGTAACTAGTTTTCCTCTGTGATTGTTGCCCCAGTGACTGAGTGTCCTAGATAATTGTTGCCACCATGAGTACCCCTCCTTCATAATGGGTGCATTAGTGACTAACCATTCTCTTTGATGAGTGTTACAATAATTGGTCTCCTTCACAATAGGTGCCACAGTGACAAACCCTCCTTTGTGTTGTTTGACCCAGTGACTGACCCTCCTCAGTGATGTGTGGTCCAGTGACTATCCCTCCCTTGTGATCACTTTCTCAGTGACTTCACCTACTGCGTAATGGGCGCCCCAGTGACTAACCCTCCTCTGTTATTGGTGCCACAGTAATAAGTCCTCCTCTGTGTGGGTGCCCCAGTGACTGCCCTCCTCTGTAAGGGATGTACATGTGACTAGCACATGCGATGGTCCTCTTCTGTGATGGCTTTCCAAGAACTGAACTTCTCAGTGAGTGTCCCTACTCAGCATTTGGTTTCACTATGGCTAGTCCTTCTCTGTGTTTATTGTTCCAGTGACTGGCTCTACAGTGTAACTAATGTCATTGTGACAGGGCCTCACCTGTTATGGGTACCTCAGTGAGTGGTCTTGTGATGAGTGAAACAGAGACTGACTCTCTGCTATTATGGGTGCATAAGTTACTGGGCCACCTCTGTGATGGATGCCTTAGTGAATGGTCATCCTATGTGACCAGTAGCTCCATTATTGGGTCTTCCATGTGATATATGCCCAGGTGACACGTCCTTTTCTGTAATGCGAGCCCTGATGACTGTACCTCCTGCAAATGAGTTACCTGTGAGGGGCTCTACTCTGTGATGGGTGCATCTGTGACTGTCCCTCCTCTGTGATAGGAGCCTCAGTTGCTGTTCATCTCTGTGATGAGTGCCCTGGTGACTAGACCTCATCCATTACAGTTATTCTAGTGACTAGCCCTTCTCTGTGATTGACATCCCAGTGATTGGCTCTCCTTTGTGATGAATGTCTTAGTGATTGGTTCTGTTCTGTGACAGTTGTCCTAGTGACTGAGCCTCCTCCATCCTGAGTGGCCCCATGACTGGCTCACTTCTGCAAACTGTGCTCCATGACTTGTATTCCTCTGTGATGGGTGGGGCAGTGACAGGTGCACTTTTGTGTTGGTGTCCCAGTGACTGGGCTTCCTCCCCAATAGGCATCCCAGTGACTGTTTTTCCTTCTTTATATGTTTCTCAGTGACTAAGACTCCTGTGTGTTTTGAGTTCAGTGACTGGCTCTTCACCAAAATGGTTGTCCCAGTGACAATCTTTTCTCTGTGAAGGTTGTCCCAATGATTGGTTCTACTCCATAATGAGTGTCACAGTTATTGTCCCTCCTTTGTTATGTATTCCACAATAACTACCCCACCTGTGTGCTATGTGTACCAGTGACTTGTCCTGATCTGTCAGGGAAACTGTCTTTACTGGCCATCCTTTGCAAAGTGTGCCCAGTGACTAAACTTCCTCTGTGACTGGTGTCTCAGTGACTGGTCATATTCTGTGATGGATGTCCCAGTAATTAGCCCTCCTCTGTGATGAGGTCCCAATCACCACACCTCCTCTGTGATACATGCCCCAGTGACTGATCCTCCTATCTGAAAAATGCCCCATTAAGCAATCACCTCTGTGATAAGAGCCCCAGTGACTAACTTTATTATATTATTGCTGCCCCATTTGCTTTGTCTCATATATAATGTGTGCCTTCATGACTATCTCCCCTCTTTAATGTGTGTCTCAGTGATTGTGCCTCCTTGATGAATTGTACCCCAATGCCTGTCTTTCCTTTGTAATGTGTCCTAGTGACTAGCCATCCTCTGTTATGGGCATACCAGTAACTTGTTCTCCTTCATATCAGACATCCCTGTGAATGGCCATCTCCACTATGGCTGCCCTAATAACAGGCCTTCCTCTGTGATTGATTTTCAGTCACGGGTCCTTATCTAAATTGTTATCCCAGTGACTATCCCTCCTCTGTGATGGGTGTATCACTTACTGGGCCATCTCCAAAATGAGTGCCCTAGTGAATGGGCCTCAATTATGATGAGTGTCTCAGTAGCTGGGTCTCATCCATAATGTTTGTTGTTGCAGTGACTGTGCCTTCTCCGTGACTGGTGCCCCAGTGATTGGTCTCCATATATAATGTGAGACAGGAGATAGTTAGAGATGGGGAAGGCAGACAGACTGGAAGGTCCTTTGGTAACTATGTAGTGAACTCAAGAAGGCACCTCGGTCTCAAAATTGGTAAGCAAACTTCCAGCGAGTCTCTCAAGCTTGAATTTAAGTACTCACTGCTGGGAACAAAAAGCAACCAATCAGCTCACATTAGGCCCCTACTTCCTGATTGGCCCTTAATACTAACCAATCAGAACAGCAACAGCTCACAGTTAGTGCTATCCAATCAAATCAGACTTAGAATTATATAAGGACCATTTTTCACCTCCCGACGGGCAACCCCTTCAGTTTCCTTCCCACTGTGGGAGATTTTTTGTCCTCTCAATAAATTCTGCTTTTGCAATTTCTGGCTGTCCATGTCCCTTGTTCTTCCTGGGTAAGAGACAATAAAGAGTTCGACCCTAAAGAGTTGTGATCTGAAGAACTTCAGAAGATCATCAGAGACAAAAAGCCATGCACCCCAGAGGTTGGTTTGACACCCGATGGAGTTGGCTGAACCAGGAGAACTGCTGGAAGAAGGAAAGATTCTGAACCTGGGACATTCTGGGGGCTAGGCTTTTCAGCCCACTGAACCAGCAATAATCTCAGGGCTTGAGTAACCAACACTTTAGAGCTAACACTATCAGGATTATGCTTACCAACCCCTCCAGTCTAATCTCTCTTGGGCTTGGCTGACTTTCCCCTTGAGCTAACACTCAAAGCCCAGGCTGACCTGAAAAATATGCATCAATGGGTGCCTCAGTACTAGCTATCCTTTGTGATTAGTGTCACAGTGATGGCCCATCTGGCACTTTGGGTGTTGAAATGACTGGGCCTTCCCTTTGATTGGTACCCCCATGGCTGGCCATAATCTGTGATTTGTGGTCCATGAACTAGTTCTTCTGTAATGTGTGTACTTGTAATGGGGTCTCCTCCCAAATAGGTGTTCCAGTGACTAGTCTGCCTTTTTGATGAGCCATGGTTTCTTTGCCTCCTCCACAATGTGTGCCTCGGACACTGATCCTTCTCAGGGAAGGGTGTCCAGTGGTTGACCCTCCTCCTTGTTCCGATTTAACTGTGGCTCTTTTGTGAGTAGTCCTCCTCCAAATCGGGTGCCAGAATAAATAACCCTCCTCTTGTGATGGGTGGCCAGTGTCTAAGTTTCCTTTGATCACTTCCCCAGTAATTTGGTTCCCTATATAATGTGTTCCCTGTCGACTATCCATCTTCCATTATGGGTATCTCAATTAACAGGGCCTCATCAGTAACTGGTGCCACAGTGGCTGACCCTTCTTCATAATGTGTACCCTAGTGACTCGCCATTTTCAGTGATGAATGACTCAGTAACTGACTCTTCTACATAATCTGTGTCCCTGTGATTAGTCTTCCACTGTTATTGATATACAAGTGACTGGCCTCCTTTGTGATGGGTGTTTCCATGACTAAGCCTCCTCATAATTTGTGTTCAAGTAACTAGCACTCCTCTTTGATAGGTGTCCTGAGACTGATTTCCTCTGTGATTGGTGTCTTAGTGATTGGCTATCTTTTTTATTGGTTGCCTTAGTGACAGAACCACCTCTGTATTGTGTCCTAGTGACTGACCCTCCTCCATTATGTGTGCCTCTATCACTTGTTTCCACCTTTGAATGGTGCCTCAGCGACTTGTCCTCATCGATAATGGTAGAACCAGTGAATTGCCTTCTCTCTAATTTATGTCCTACTTGATCAGTTTCCTCAATAACAGGTTCCTCAGTTCCTTGTTTGTCATGGGCATCAACATGAACGGTCCTCCAGTGTGATTAATGCTCCAGTGGCTAGTCCTCCTCTGTAATGGGTTTTCTCACTACTGGCCCTTCTCCATGATTGACACACCAGAGACTGGCCCTCTTCTCATGTGTGCCTCTGACAACCCTCTCCTCTGGTGGATCTCCTAATAATGAGCCCTCCACTGTGACGCATGTCTTTGTGATTGGCACTCCACTGCTATGAGTGCCCTGTGAATTTTCCTCCTCTGTGTTTGATGCCTTACTCTTTGGCCCTCTTCTGTGATTGGTAATTCAGTGAATGGCACTACTCTGCAATGAGGTGCTCCAGTACCTGGTCAGTGGTGGGTTCACTTGGAACTAGCCTCTGCTTTGATGCGTTCTCAAGAGACTGCTTCTTTGCTATGATGAGTGTCCCTGTGACTAGTCTTTTTTGTGATCATTGCCTCCGTGGTTAAATATCCTATGTGATGGCAGCCCCATTGTCTGGCCCTCTTTTGTGATTCTTACCTCATGTATTGTCCCTCCTTTTATTTTTTATTTTTTATTTTTTTGATTGGAGTCTCACTCTGTCACCCAGACTGGAGTGCAGTTGGCTGCTCCTGGCCACTGCAGCCTTGACATGCTGGGCTCCAAGGATCCTTCCACCTCAGCCTTTTGAGTAGCTGGAATTACAGGCATGCGCTACCATGCCCGGCTGATTATTTATTTATTTATTGTAGAGATGAGGTTTTGCCAAGTTGCCCAGGTGGGTCTTGAACACACGGGCTCAGGCAATCCGCTCACCTCAGCCTTTCAAAGCACGGGATTACAGTCTGAGCCACCTAGCCCAGCTTTTGTCCTTCCTTTTAATAAGTATCCCAGTGACAAGATCTCCTCTGTGACGGAAGTCTCCATGACTTGCCCTTCTGCATCATAGGTTCCCAAAGGACTGTGCCTTCTTGTGACTTGAGGCCATTGATTGACCCTCCTCCATAACTGTTACCACAGTGAGTAGCCACCCTCTTTGATGTGGGCCCTACTTACTAGGTCAACTCAGCAATCAATGCCCTAATGACTGACCCTCCTTTGTTATGGGTGTCCCTTTTCTAGGCCTCCCTCATAATGTGTACCACAGTGACTGTGATTGGTGACACAGTTACTGGACTTCATATATGATAAGTACCCTAGAGAATTGTACTCCAATGTGATGGGTGTCTCATTGATTGGACCTCCTTAATTTTGAGTGCCACAGTGACTGGACCTGCTCATTAGGAGGTGCCCAAAATGACTGGTCATCTTCTGTGATGGATTCCCCTGACCTGCCCTCTTCTGTGATGAATGTTCTAGGTAGGGCTCCTCCTCCAAGATGGGAGTCTTAGTGATTAGGCTTCCTTTGTGACAGGTGCCCCAATTTTGGGTCTTCTGAATAGTGGATGCCCGAGTGATTGGTCTTCCTCTGTGAAGCCTGTTGTGGTGAGTGGATCACTTTCCATATTAGGTGTTCCACTGATAGGACCTCCTTCATAATTTGAGTCCCAGTGACAGGTCTTCCTTCACAATGAGTGCCACAGTAAATAGACCTCCTCTATGATGAGTAACACAGTGACTGGCTCTTCTCTGTGATAGGTAGCACAACGACTGTTTCCCTATGGTCTAGAAGCCTCAGGGATTGTCCTCCTCAATAATGGGTGTCCCTGTGACTGCCCCTTCTCTGTGAGTGGTGCCCATATGAATGTCCTGTTTTGTGATGGGTACAATGTTGACAGACTCTTCTTTTTCGGGATGTCCAGTTAATAGTTCTCTCTGTGATGGGTGATTCAGTGATTGGTACTTTTCTGTGATAACTATTCAAGCATCTTTCCTGCCTTTGTAATTGGTGATTCAGTGACTGTCCCTTTTCTGTGTTTGGTTTCTCATTGATTAATCCTCCTCTGTGATTGATGTTCCAGTGACTGGCTCTCCTCTGAAACAAACGCCCAGTGACTAGCCCTCATTAGTGATGAGTGCCCCAGAGACGGGTACTCCACTATGATGGTAGCTGCAGTTTTTAGGCTTCCTCCTTGTCTCATGTCCCAGTGACTAGACTTCATCTCTGATGGGTTCCACAGTGACTGGGCCTCCTGTGTTGTGGGTGCCCCAATGACTGCCTATGCTTTATGTTCAGTGCCTAGTGATTTCCCCTCCTTCTAATGAGTATTCCAGTTACCAGGCCACCTCTCTGATAGGTGCACCAGTGACTGGTCCTTCTCTGTGATAGGTGCCTCAGTTTCTAGGTCTCTAATTGAGGACTTATGACCAAGTCCTCCTTCATTATTGGGGCCCCAGTGACTGTGCGCCTTTGGTGATTTGTTCCCCATTGACTGACCTTTCTCCATAATTGATGCTTCAGTGACAACACTTCCTCTGTGATGTGTGTCACAAGACTAGGCCTTCTCCATATTCGATGAACCAGTGATAAGCATTCTTTTGTGATGATAGTCTGAATGACTAGCCCTCATCCATAATGGGTAAAGCAAGAGACTGACCCTTCCTTTTATTGGTACCACAGTTTCAATCAGTTTTCTGTATGGGTGTCCTATTGACTAGACCTCATCTGAATGGCCCTTCTCTAGTATGGATGCCCCAGTGATTGCCCCACCTTTGTGAATACTGCTCCAGTGACTGATACTACTCTCTGATAGCTGTCTCAGTTACAGATTCTCCTTTTTGATTGATGACTCAGTGACATTATCTCCTGTGATGGGTGTTCCAGTGACTGTACCTCCTCAATGATTGAGGCCCCAGTGACTGTCTCTCCTATCTAATATGTGACTTAGTGTCTGTCCCTCCCAATGTGTTTGGTGCCACATTGACTGCCCCCTCTCTGTGATCAGTAGACCAGTTATTGGTACTATCTTGATTAGTCTAGTCACTGGCCTCCACAATAATGGGTGTTCCAGTGACTAGTCCTTCACTGTCATGTGTGACCTGTGACTGGCTTTCTCTCTTTTGGGTATAGCAGTGGCTTACTTTTCTCTGATATGGGGTCACAGTAACTTATTCTCTTAGGTGATAGATGACCCAGTGACCAAGCCTCCTCTATAATAGGTGCCTCAGTGACTGGACTTCTCTGTGATGGATTTCTCAGTTACAGGCCTCTTCCATAATGGTGTCACAGTGACTGGTATTTCTCTGTGATGGGTGTCCTGTGACCTATTCAATTCAGTGACAGATGCCCCAGTGACTGAGCCTCCTCCATAATGAGTGCTCCAGCGATTGGTTCTTCTCTGTGATGAGAGTGCCAGTGACTTGTCCTTCTCTATGAAAAATGCTCCAGAAACTGTATCTCCTCTGTTATAGGTGCTCAAGTGACTAGCTTTTCTCTCTGTCACCAATGAGACTGAGTCTCCAACATGTGTGCCTAGTGACTAGCCTTGCTCCATATGATTGCCCCAGTACCTGGGTTAGCTTGGTGTTTGGTGTCTCAAATTGGCCCTCACCATAATGGGTGCTCCAGTCACTAGATCTCCTCTTGGATGAGGTTCCAGTAAATGGACCTTCTCCAAAATGGATTCCCCAGTGACTGGACTTCCTCCATTACATGTTCCCCATTAATTGTAAATCCTCTGTGATAGTTGCCTCAGGGACTGGTGTTTCTCATAATGATTGTGCCTATGACTAGCCTTCCTCTGCAATGGTTGCTCCCACTTGGACCTTCTAAGTAATGGGTGTCCCAAAATTAGTCCTCCTTTTTTCATAAGTTTTGTCCCCATAACTGGCCCTCCAGTGTGATGGGTACTCCAATGATTGTCTGTCCTCCATAATGGGAGTCAAAGGGATTGTCCTTTCTTTACCATTTGTGTCCCAGCGACTGACATTCCTCTGTGATGGGTACTGTAGTGACAAACCTTTTCTGTGGTGAATCTCCCAGTGACTATCCCTTCTCTGTAATGAGTGCTAGAATGAATGATCCTGCTCTGTGATGGGTGATCCAGAGACTCTTCCTCTGTGATGGAGTCCTAGTAACTGGCCTTTGTGACTGGCACTCCTGTGTGATGGATGCCCCTATTATTTGCCCTCATCTGTAATGATTGTCTCAATGAATAGAATTACTCCAAAATTAGTGCCCAGTGATTTGCCCACCTCGCTGTTGGGTATTCAATTGAATGGTCTTCTTCTTCCATTGGTCCCCCAGTGACTGTACTTCCTCTGTGATTGGTGGTCAGTGTCTGGTCCTCCTCAGTATCTTGCTTTTTTCTGTCATGGTTGTACCACTTACTGGTCCTCATCCATAATAGGTGCTTCACTGACAGTTTCTCCTTTGTGATGGATGTCCCAGAGACTAGGCCATCTCCAAAATGTGTGCCAGAATGTCTAGGTTTTCCCTGTGACTGTTGCCCTAATGACTGACCTTCATATATGACTGACCTAGTGACTGACCCTCTGTTGTGACAGGTTTTACAGTTACTGGGCTTCCTAAGCAATAGGTGTCCCAATGACTGTTCCTTCTCTATGATTGGTGTCAAAATGATTAGTCATTCTCTGTGATGGATGCCACAATGTCTAGTCTTATAATGGGTGTCTTAGTATCTGAGTCAGCCTCAAAATGAGTGCCACAGTGGGCAACCCTACAATCTGATGGTGCCTGAATGAATGGACCTCCTCCATTATTGGTGCTCAATTAACTGCTTCTATTCTGTGATTGGAACTCAGTGACTGGGTCTCCTCAAAAATGAGTGCCCTATTGACTAGCCCTCCAGTATAATAGTTTCCCTAGTGGCTGAGACTCCCCTTTGATGATTGCCCTAGGGACAAGTCCTCCTCTGTGATGGATGTACCTGTGCCTGTTCATCCTCCATAAGAGGTATCCCATTGAATGATCATTTGCTGTTATTTGTGTCTCGTTGACTGGGTCTCTTCTAAATAGGCTGCCTCACTGACTATTACTTTTTTTGATGGAAGTTCCAGTAACTGGACCTCCTCCATAATTTTTGTCCCATTGTCTAACTCTCCTCTATGTAGAGTGCCCTTGTGACTAGCTCTGCTATGTGATGAGATTCTCAGTGAGTGTCTCTCCTTTTTGATAAATGTCTCAGTGACTGGTTCTCCACTGTGAAATATGCCACAATTACTGATTCCCCTCTTTGATGAGAACCACACTGATGTTGCCTCCTCCATGATGTCTGGCCAAGTTAGAGACACTCCTCTGTGATTGGAGAATTATTGCCTGAGCCCATCCTAATGGGTGACTCAGTGACTGGCCCTCATCCAAGATATGTTCCACAGTGACTGGCCCTCCTCTGTTATGGGCATCCCAGGAACTGGCCCTCTTCTCTGATAGCTGTTCCAGTGACTGGGTCTCCTCTGGTATCAGGGCCATAGTGACCGGCTTTCCTCTCTGATGAGTGTTCCAGTGATTGGGCATCCTCCATAATGATATTCCATTGAGTGAGACTACCCTTTGAATGGTGCCCTATTGCCTGACCTTTCTCCAAATTGTGTGCCCCGGTGACTAGACCTCCTCAGGGATGGGTGTCCCTGCACTCGATCTTCTCCATAATTGGCTAGAACTACTCAGTGATTGGCTCTCCTCTCTGATGGGTGTCCCAGTGATTGATCCTCCTCTCTGATAAAACCCCGGTGTCTGAGCCTCCTCTATAAGTGTGGCCCAATGACTCATCCTCCTCTGTAATGGGTGACTGATCCTCTTGGGAGATGGTTGCCCCAGTGATTGGTCCTCATCTCTGATTTTTGTCCAAGTGACCAGTCATCCTCTAAAATTGGTGTCCTATTGAATACTCCTCCTCTCTCATGGGTTACCAGTGTCTTGCTATCCTCCAAATGGATTCCTCAGTGACTTGTTTTCCTCTGCGTTGGGTTATCCCAGTGACTGGCTCTGCTTTGTGATAGGTGTCTCAATGACTGTGCCTCTTCTGTGATAGGTGAATAGACCTCCTCCGTGATGGGTTGCACAGTGGTATTTATTCCTTAATGATGGATAACACAGGTACGGTTCCTTCTCTGTGATCCTGTGATTGGAGTTTTAGTGACTGAGCCCCTCCAGTGATGGGTGCCCTAGTGACTGAATTTCCTCTGTGATGGGTGCCTCAGTTACTGGTCCTCATCTGTAATGTATGACTAAGAGACTGCATCTTCTCTGTAATGGGTTCCCCAGTGACTGTCTTTCCTCTCTGATGGTTGTCTCATTGACTGACTTTCCTGTCTGATGGGTGCCTAAGTAAATAGGCTTTTAATGTGATGGATACTCCAGTCCGTGATCCTCCTCATAAATATGTGCTCCAATGACTGTAACTTTTAGTGCTTATAATTCCTTTCTGGTGGATGCCCAGGTGACTGGCACTCATCTGTGATGGATGGCCCACTTACTGACCCTCCTCTTTGATTGATACCTCAGTGACAGTCCCTAATCCTCTCTGATGATGAGATTTCCTTTATGATATGTGCCCCAGTTTATAGTTCTCCTCAATGCTGTTATTTCTAAAGACTGGCTCTCCTCTGTGATGTTTGCACCAGTGATTGAGACTCCTCTGTGATTGTGCCACCGTGAATGTCCCTTATCCATAATGGTTGCTTCAGTGACTGATCCTCCTCTGTGATTTGTGATGTGTCTCACATTTAATGGGCCTCCTGAATAATGGGTTCTCCAGTGATTATCGCTCCTTTGTGATGGGTGTCCACAATACTGGCCCTCTTTTGTGTTGAGTATCCCAGTGACAGGCCCTCCTTTGCAGAGGGAGTCCCAGTGACTGTTCTTTCTACATGACTGAGGCTACAGTGACTTTCTCTGTGATGTGTGCTACAATGATAAGCCCACTTTTGTGATGGTTGTCCCTATGATTAGGTATCCTTGGATCTTACATTTGTGAAAGGCCCTCCTCTTCGGTGCTCCCATAGATACTGGTCCTCCACTTTTTTGGCTTCCCCAATGAGTGTCCCTCACTTTTGATGGGTGCCCTAGTGACTGGCCCTCTTGTGCAATGGATGCCCCAGTGTATGCCCCTCATCTGTGAAGGTTTTCCCTGTGACTAGCCATCCTCCAAAATTTGTGCTTCAGTGACTATTCCACCTCTATCATGGGTAACCAGTGTCTGCTCCTCCTCCAAATGGGTGACCCACTGGCATAGTCTTCTCTGTTTGGGGTATCCAAATGACTGTGCTTCCTCTGTTATCACCCTGTGACTGAACCTAGTCAATATTAGTTAACCAGTGACTAGCTTTCCTCCATTATGAGTGCTTCAGTCACTGTGCCTCTTCTGTAGTTGGTGCCCAGTGACTGTTCCTTTCCAGTAATTGTTGCCCCAGTGACTAGTCTTCCTCTGTCATGGTTGCCCTCACTGAATCTCCTCATTGTCTGTGCCTCCCCTTTTCCTGGCCCTTCTTTGTGATGGATATGAGACTCTGTGACTGGATCACCCTTGTGATTGGTGCCACAGTTACCAGCCTTTATATATGTTGGATGTCCCAATGACTAGCTCTCTTTCTGATGGATGACACAGTGACTGGGGGTTCCTCCATAATGAGTACACCAGTGACTGTTCCTCCTCTCTGACTGGTGACAAAATGATTGACCACACCGTATGATGGGTACTTCTGTGTCTAGTCTTCTTTTATGATGGGTATTCTAGTATCTGTGCATGCCTAAAAATGAGTGTTGCAGTAATAAACCCTCCTCTCTGATGGTGTTCCTGTAACTGGCCCTACTCTAATCATGGGAATCTCAGTGCTAGGCTTCCTACATTATAGGTGTCCCATTAGTCCCTAATATGGGATTAGCGCCCAGTGACTAACCCTCCTCCAACCTGGATTCCACAATGACTACTCCTCCTCTGTGATGGGTGTTCCAGTAACTGAGCATCCTTCATAACTGGCATCCCAGTAACTAGACTTCCTGTGTAATGTGTTTCCCAGTGGCTGGCTCAAGTCTGTGATAAGTGTCCCAGTGACTGACTGTCTTATGTGATAGATCTTTCAATGACTCATCTTCCTTTATATTGGGTGTCCCAGTGACTGACCAATCAAAGTAGAAAATGTTACAGTTACTGACACTCCTAGGCGATGGATAACACACTGATGTTGCCTCCTCTGGGTTGGCTAACAAGTTACCATCCATCCTCTGTGAGCTAATGCTCAATGACTGAATCCCTCCTAATGGGTTCCCAGGTGACTGGACCTTGTCTGTGACATGTACCTCAGTGATTACCTGTCTTTAGTGATAGGTGTCTTAGTGACTAACCATCCTCTGTTATGTGTTCCTAAGTGACTAGCTCTCCTTTGTAATGGGGACCCCAATGACTGACTTTCCTCTGTGATGGTTGTCAATTTACTGGTTTTCCTCTCTGATCGGTGCCACAAGAGGCAGCCTTTTCTGTGATGGATGCCAGAGTGACTAGCTCTCCTCTATAGCATGTGCCAAATTTCTGGCATACCTCTTGATGTATTCCCAGTGACTGGCCCTCCTCTTTGATCGCTGTTCCAGTGAGTGACACTATTCTGTGATCTGTGCCTCAGGGACTGGCCCCAATCCACAATGGATGACATCATGACTAGGATTCCTCTTTGACAAGTGGCCTAGTTTCAAGCTCATCTCTGTAATGAGTGGCCATAAGACTGGCTCTCCTCTGTGAAGGTTGTGTCAGTGACTCGGCCTCCTCCATAATGAGTGCTCCAGTGACTGGCCCTCCTCCAATATGGGTGTCCTATTGACTAAGCTTCTACTGTTATTGATGTTGCAGTGATTGTTCACAACTGTTGCCCGAATGACTGTTTTTTTGTTTTGTTTTGTTTTTTTTAGTTGGAGTCTCACTCTGTCACCCAGACTGGAGTGCAGCGGCCACTCCCGGCCACCGCAGCCTCGACCTGCTGGGCTCCTGTGATCCTTCTGCCTCAGGCTTCCAAGTAGCTGGAACTACAAGCACGTGTTACCACGCCCGGCTAATTTTTTGATTTATTGTAGAGATGAGGTCTCGCTTGCCCAGGCGGGTCTCGAACTCACGGGCTCAGGCAATTCACTCACCTCAGCCTCCCAAAGGCGTGGGATTACAGGCTGAGCCACCGAGCCCATCAGCGCAATGACTGTTATTGATGTTGCAGTGGTTGTTCACAATTGTTGCCCCAATGACTTACCATGCTCTGTGATTTGTGTGTCACTCACTCAACATCCACAATAATTGGTGCCCCAATGACTCACCCTCCTTTGTGATGAATGTACTCATGGCTGGCCATCCTGTGTGATGGGTACCCCACTGACTGACCCTCCTCTATAATGAGTGTCCGAGTGACTGGACATTATTCATAATTGGTGCACCACTGACTAAACCTCCTCTGTGATGTGTGCCTTTGTTGCTAAACCTTTTCTGAGATGGTTGCTCGAGAAAATGGCCTTCCTCTATGTTTGGTGCCCCAATTACTGGGCCTTCTTCATATTATGGCCCCAGTGATTTACACTCCTCTATTATGGATGCCTTTATGGCTGGCCCTCCTCTGTGATGAACATCCCAGTGAATGGACTTCCTCTGATCAGTACCCCAGTGACTGGGCCTCCTCCATATTGTTACCTCTGTGACTGACCCTTCCACATTATATGTGCCCCAGTGATTTTGCCTTCTCTGTGATAGGTGCACAGTGACAGACCCACATTTCTAATGGTTGCTCCAATGACTAGCATTCCTCTGTGATTGGTGTCCCACTTACTGAACTGTCTATATAATGGGTGCCTCAGTCACCTGCTCTCTTTTATGATGGGTATCTTTGGAACTGTGCCTTCTCCCTCATGTGTGCCCCAGTGACTGACTCTAATCTGTGATTTATGTCCTAGTAACTGGCCTTTACATATGATTTGAGTTCCAGTGATTAGTCCTCTCTGATGAGTGTCACATTGACTGGGCCATCTTCATAATTGGTGATAAAATGATTGACCATTCTCTGTGATGGCTGACACAGTGACTAATTCACTTCTATGATGGAAGTACTAGTGACAGGGCATTCTTCAAAATGGGTGCCTCTGTGACTAAATCTCCTCTCAGGTGGGTGGCCCAGTGTCTGGAACTCCTCCATAATAGCCCCAGTTACTGGCCCTCCTCTGTAATGGGCATTGAAGTGACTGGCTTTCTTCTGTGATCAGACACCCTGTGACTATGTCACTCCTAATGTGTGACAGAGAGACTAGCCCACCTCTATGATAGATGGTTCATTGACTGGGCCTCATCTTTTATGTGTGTCCCAGTAATGAGTCTTCCTCTGTGATGAGTACCCCAGTGAATGGCCCTCTTCTATGATAGTTGTTCCAGTGACTTGCCCTCATTTGTAATTGGTACCTCAGTGACTGGTTCTCTTCTGTGATGTGTGTCTCAGTGACTGTATCTTCTCTGTGATGGATATCCCAATGATTGGGCCTCCTCCATAATTGCTGCTTCACTGACTTGTACTCCTCTATAATTGGTGCTCCAGTGACTGTACCTCCTCCAAATTGAGCATCCCCAAGAACAGTCTGTCTCTGTGAGGGGTTTTTAGTATCTGGGCCTCCTCCATAATTGTTGTCCCAATGACTCTTTCTCCATTGTGATGGGTGGGTCAGTGACTGGCTCTCCTCTGTGATGGATGATCCAGTGACTGACTCTCTCCTTTGTGATAGTTGCCTCATTGATGCAGCCTCCTCCTTAATGTGTGTCCTAGTGAATGGTTCTCTTCTTTTTGGGTAACTCAGTGACTGATCCTTCTCTGTTGTGGGTGCACCAGAGATAGGTCCTCGCTTGTGATTGAGATCCTACTGATATGCTCCTCCATAATGGGTGCACCAGTCACTGGCCCTTTTCTATTATGGGTTGTCCAGTGACTGGGTCTCTTGTCTGGTTGATGCCCAAATAACTGGTCCTACACCACATTTTTTGCCACAGTGACTAGCTTTCCCCTTTGAAGATTGTCCAAATGACAGACATGCATTCATAATGGTTATTTCAGTGACTGGTGCCATTCTCTGTTATTGGTGCCAGGCTCAAGCCCTCCTCTTTGAGGGACGCTCCCATGACAAGTTAATCTCTGTTATGGGAGCCCCAGTTACTAGCCCTCTTCTGTGATAGCTGTCCCAACAAATGGCCCTCATCTATAATGGGTGCCTCAGTGACTTTCTCTCCAATTTGAGGGGTGCTCTAATTTCTCTCTGAATGGGGCCCTAATACTAACTCTTCTCCCTGATGGATGCCTCAGTGACTGTCCCTCTTCATAGCGTTTATTGTCTCATTGACCGGCCCTTCTTTGTGATTAGTGCCTCAGTAAATGACCTTCATGTGTGAGGGGTACCCAACTGATTGACTTCCTCTGTGAAAGGTTCTGCAGTGACTGGTCCTCCACTCTTATTGTGTCCCAGTGAATGACCTCCTCTCTGTTGATTGCCCAAGTGACAGCCTCCTGTATAAATAATGTAATCCCCAGTAAATGGCCTTCTGTGTGATGTGTCTTCCAGTTTGAACCATCTCCATAGTTGTCCCAGTGACTGGCTTTATCTGTAAGGGGTGCCCCCAGGGACTTAACTTTTCTGTGATGTGTTCTCCAGCTACTGGCTTTCTTCAGTTATAAATTTTTAAGTGATTGCCCCTCCTTTCTGTTGAGTAAATCAGTGATTGGCCCTCCTTTGTGTTGGATGCTCCAGTGACTGGCTTACTTCTTTGATAGCTGTCCAACTAACTTGACTTCCTCTGTAATGGGTGCCTCAGTTACTGACTTTCCTCTGTAATGGGTGATATAGTGACCATACTTCCTCTGTGATCTGGTCTCCAGTGACAGTCTCTCCTCTGTGACTGATGCTTCCATGACTGTCCCTGCTCTGTGTTTGGTTACTGACTGACAGGTCCCCCTTTGTGATCAGTGCTCCAGTTACTGGCTCTCTTCTGTAATTTTTGTCCCAGTGACTAGCCCTTAAATGTAGTGTATGCCTCAATGACTAGCTACCTCTATGATTGATGCACCAGTGATAGTCCTTCCTTGTTATGGGTGTTTCAGTGACTGACACTTCTCTGTGACAGGTGCATCTATGATTAGTCTTATTCTGTTGTGGGTACCCCAGAGAATGACCCTAGTCTATAGTGTCTTCCCCAATGACTGGCCCTCCTCTATATTGAGTCCCATTACTGGGTCTTCTACATGATGAGTTTACAGTAATTAGTCTTTCTCTGTGATGGTGCCCTTGTGATGGATCACCGTCTGTCATGTGCCTTAGTGATTGACCCTCATTATTTGTGCCCTAGTTAGAGGCTATCCTCTGTGATGAGTTTTCAGTATCTAGACCAACATTGTGATTGGTGCTTCACAGCCCGGTCCTCTCGGTTGTGTGCCTCAATGATTCCCCAACTTTGTTATGTGTGCCTCAGTGACTGGACCACCTCTGTTATGGGTGCCCCAATTATTAGTCCTAAACTGTGATGGGTGGTCCTGTTACAATGACTCCTCTGTGATTACCAAAGTGAATGGCCCTACTCTTTAATCTTTACTACAGTTATTAGCCCTCCCTAAAATTGGTGCTTCAGTGACTGTCCATCCTCTGAATTGGATGCCTCAGTTACTAGCCCTCCTCTATAATTGGTTGCTTAGTGACTGAGTCTCATCTCATTGAGTGTGGTGGTGTCTGGCCTTTCTCAGAGAAAGGTGCCGTGGTAACTCTACCACCTCTGGAATAGGGGCCTAAGTGACTTCCTCCTCTGTGACAGTTGTTCCAGTGATTAGACCTCTTCTCTGATGGATACCACACAGACTTTGCATACTCTGTTATGACTGCCTTAGTTAATGGGCCTCTTCTGTGACTGGATCCACAGTGACTGAGGCCCTTCTGATGGGTACCGCAGTGATTTTTCCTTTTCTGTGATATGCGCCACAATGAATGGCTCTCATTTGTGGTGTATACTTTAGTGGCTATCCTTTGTCAGGGGCACCCCAGTACACGAGTTTCCTCTGTGATGGGTACTCCAGTACATGCCTATCCACTGTGATGTTTTTCTCAGTGACTGACTCTCTTCTGATGTGTTCCTTAATGAGCAGTCTTCTTCTGTGATGATGCCCCAGCCCTTGTAACTTTTCTATAATATGTGCCTCAGTGGCTGGCATTTCTCTGTGATGGGTGGCCCAGTGACTGCCCCTCATCTGTAATGGGTGATACTCTGACTGGTCCTCCTCCTTCATCAGAGCCCCGATGACTGGGCTTCATTAATAGTGGATGTTCTACACACTATCCCTACTCTGTAATAGGTGCACTTATGCCTGGCTCTCCTGTGTGATGGGTTTTCCAGTGACTGGCTCTTCTTTGTGATGATTGCAACAATGATTGGAACATCACCATAATGGGGCTTCAAGTGACTTATAATCCTCCATTATGGGTGTCCTAGTGACAGGGTCTCCTTTGTGGTTGGTGCCCCAGTGACTCCTGCTCCTTCATAATGGTTGGTCCTGTGACTAATGCTCCTCTGCAATATGTGTTCCACTTAATTGGCCTCTTCAATAATGGGTGCAACAATGACTAGCTCTCTTTTGCAATGGGTGGCCCCATGACTGGCCCTCCTTAGTGATGGGTGCCCCAGGGACTGGTCCTCATCTGTAATGGTTGTTCTAGTGACTAGCTATTCTCCATAATTGTTGCTCCAGTGACTAGTCAACCTCTGTAATGTGTGACCCTTGTCTGGACTTCCTACAAAGGAATGTCCCAGTGAATCACTCTCTACTGTAATTTGTGATCCAGTGAGTGGCCTTTTTCTGTGATCGGTGCTCCAGTGACTAGGTCTCCTCCTTATTGTTGACATAGTGACTGTTCTTCCTAAATTGTGGTTGTCCCAGTTACCACTCTTCCTCTATTATGGGTGCCCAGTTACTGACCCTCATCTGTAATTGTTGCCCCAGTGACTATCCTTCCTCAGTGATGGGTGCCCCAGTTACTGGTTCTTGTCTGCAATTTCTGCCCCACTTAAGGGCTCTTATTTGTGATGGTTGCCCAAGTTCCTAACCCTCTTTTGTGATAGCTTTACCAATGACAGGCCCACCTCTATGATGTGTGCCCCAGTGTCTGGGACTCCTCTATGATACGGGTTGCAGTAACTGGTCCTCCTATGTGATGGGTGTCCAAAGATTGGACGTTCTCCATAATAGGTGATCCATAGACTGGGACGCCTCTGTGATTGCTGTCCCAATGATTTTCCTTTCTCCAATTTAGGTGCCCCAGCGACTAGTCCATTTCTGTGATGGGTATTCCAGTAAAATGAATCTTTCCATAATTCAAGTTCCAGTAACAGTCTCTCTTTGATAAAGAAAATAGCCCATCTCTGTGATGGGTCTCCTAATGACTATCCCACATCTGTGATGAGTGCAAGAGTGAACAGCCCTCTATGTGTGGGATGTATCAGTTACTATCCCTTCTCTATAATGGGTACAACTCTGATGTAACGACCTCCATGAAAGCTGCCCATTGACTCACAATTCTCTGTTATGCAAGACCCAGAGTTGTCTTCTACTCTGTATTGGGTCCCTGAGTGACCGGTCTGCCTCTGTGATGGGTGCCCCAGTGACTAATCTTCATCTGTGATGACTGTCCCAGGGAAAGATTCTACTCTCTAATTGGTAACAAGTGAATACTTCTTCTTTTTTATAGGTTACCAAGTGACTTGTCTTTTTCTGGGATGTTTGACCTAGTGACTGGGCTTCCTCTGTAGAAAGTTCCCAAGACTGATCCTTCTCTGTTTTTGATATTCCAATGACTTGCTTTCCTTTGTGAAAACAGTATTAGTGACTGATTCTCCTACATAATGGGTGCCTACGTGACTAGTTTTCTTCTGTGTTTGGTATTCCAGTGAAGGAATCTCTTCTGTGATTAAATCCCCAGTGACTGAGCCCCTCCAAATTGGTATCAAGGTGACTCATCCTCCTCTGTGGTGTATGACTCAGTGACTAGCTGTCCTTTGTGATGGACACTCCAGTGACTTGCTCTCCTCTATGATAGATGTTCCAGTGACTTACTCTCCCGTGTGATGGATGCCGCCATGAACAGCCTTCTGTGATGGGTGCCCCAGTAACTGGTCATCCTCTGTAATATATGCCTCAGTGACAGAATCTTCTCTTTGATGAGTGTGTCATTGAGTGGTCCTCCACCATAACAATGCTGAAATTACTGGCCCTCCTTCAATATTTGTATCCTAGTGGCTAGGTCTTCGCTGTGATGGGTTCTCCATTGACTGGCAGTCTTTCATATTTGTTGCCCAAGCGATTCGTCTTCTTCTGTGATTGGTGTTCCACTTACTGGGCATCCTCAAAAATTGGTGTCCCAGTGACAAACCCTTGTTTGTGGTGGGTGTCCAAGTGACTGGATGTCTAGGGCAGATTCCTCAGTAACTGCCTCTTCTATAATGCCTACCTCTGTGAAAAATGTTCCAGTGACTGAATCTTTGTTTCAATGGGTGCCACACTGTTTTTGCCTCCTTCATATTGGCTGCCCAAGTTACACCCCAACCTCTGTGATTGGAGCCCCAGATACTGAGTCCCACCAAATGGGTGGCCAAATGACTGGCCCTCCTTTGTGATGGAGTCCTCAGTGACCCTCGTGTGTTATGCACACCACATTTTCCAGACACTCTCTGCATTATGTGTAGCAATGACAAACCCTACTCAGTGAGGAGGGTTCCCATGTGATTGGTCTACCTCTTTGATTGGTGCCCAAGTGAATTGTCCTCTCAGTTCTGGGTGCCCCAGAGATTTCCCCATCTCTCTGAAGGATGCACAAGTGACCGACACTTCTCTGTGATGGGTCTCACAGTTTACATCCTCTTCTGTGATGGCTTTCCCAGTGATTGCCCCACCTCTGTGATGGATGCTCAGTATGTACACCTCATCTGTGATGGGTGCCCCAGTGAATACTCCTCCTCTGTGATATATGCCTCATGGACTGGCACTACTCTTTGAAAAATGCACCAGAGACCGAACCTTCTCTATGATAGGTAACCCAGTGTCTAGCTTCCCTCTGTGATTGCTGCAATAGTGAATGATTCTCCTAAATAATTGATGCCTCAGTGAACAGTCATCATTAGCCACCAATTATGGGTCTTCAAATGACAGTGTTTCTCAGTGATTTGTGCCCCAGAGACTGCATCATATCTATAGGGGCTTTCTTAATTATAAGCACTTCTCTGTGATGGGTTTTCCAGTAATTGGGCCTCCTTCATATTGGTTGTCCTAGTGACAAGTCCCCCCTATATGAATGCTACCCGTGCCAGGCTCTCCTCAGTGATGCCCCACTGATTGGGCATCTTTTTTGATGCTTGTCCCAGTGACCAGTCCTCCTCCATAATGAGAGCCCCGGTGACAGATAAACCTCTATTATCGGTGCCACTGTATCAAGTCCTACCTTGTGCGGGTGTCTTAGTGTATAACTCTCACCAGAGATTGGAGGCCCTGTGATAGGAACTTTTCTGTTATGAATAACTGAGGGACTGTCCTTCCTCTGTGTTGGGTGCCTCAGTGACTGTCTTTCTCTCTGATTGGTGCCCTAGTGGTTTGCCCTCATCTTAGATGAGTGGCTGGCATCCTCTGTGATGTGTGCCTCATTAAGTGACCCTCCACCTTTATAGGTGTTCCTGGTACTGGTCTCCTCCATGATGTGTACCACAGTGACTCACTCCCCTCCATGAGGCATGCCCACTGACTAGCTCTTATCTGAATTGATGGCCCAGTGCCTGAGCTTTCATTATAATGGATGCCCCAGTGACTGGCCTTCTTGGTTATGGATGTTCCAGTAAATGAGCTTCCTCCATATTTGGTTTCCCTGTGAGTAACACTCCTCTGTGATGGGTGATTCAGTGACTGGCCCTCTTCTGTAATGAATGCTCCAGTGACTGGCCTTCATTTTTTAAAAATGTCCCAGTGATTGATCTTCTTCTGTGATGGGTGCCCCAGTTGCTATCCCTCCTCCATTATGGGTTATGTAATGACTAAGACTTCTCTGTGATTTGTCCACAGTGACTGGTCATCCTCCATAAAGGAGGCCACAGTGACTACCCCCCTGTTACGGGAGTACAAGTAATTGGGCATTCTTCATCATGGGTGTCCATGTGACTCTTTCCCTCCTCCATTACAGGTTGACTCATCCTCTTTTTTGACTAGTGCCCCAGTCCCTAGCCCTACTGCATAATGTTTGCCCATTGACAAGCCACCATCTTTGACGAGTGTCCCAGTGACCAGAATACTTTATAATGTGTGCTGTAGTGACTGTGCCAACTCTGTGATTGGTGTCCCAGTGAATTTCATTCATTGACGATTGGTGAGTCAATGTCTAGCTCTCCTCTGTGAAGGGTATCTCGGTGACTTGACCTCATCCATTATAGGTACCACAGTGATTGTTCCTTCTCTGTGATTCTTAACCAAATGACTGCATCCACTGTGATGGGTGCCCTGGTGACTGGTCTTTCTCTTAATTGTGTGCTGGAGTGAGTTTTCCTCCTCTGTTACTCTTTTTCCAGTAACGGGTTTTCCTCCATAATTGGTGTCCTAGTTACCAGTCCTCCTCCATTATGGTTGGCCCACTTACTGGTTCTCCTCTGCGATTGGTGGCCCAATGAATGGACATCTTCCTTAGCCATTGTTTCAGTGACTATACTTCGTCTGTGATGGTTTACCACTTTATTGGTCGCCTCCATAACGCATGCGCTAGTGACGAGTTCTCAATTCTATGGGTGCCCTATTGACAGGACCTCCTCCATAATGTGTGATGTAGAGACTCTGCCTCCTCTGTGATTGGTGCCCCAGTGACTAGCCATCATATATGACAGTTGTCCCATCAACTAAGCCTCCTCTGTGTTGGATGTCTCAATGACTCCTCCATTTTGGATGCTAGAGTGACTTGACCTCATCTGTGAATGGTGCCCTAATGACTGGTCAACCTCTGGAGTAAATCTCCCAGTGATAAGCCCACATCTGTGATAGTTCTTCTAGTAACTGGGCCTCCTCAAAAATGGATGCCCCAGTGAACAGTTCTACTGTGTGATGAATGTCCTAGTTTATAGGCCTCTACATAATAGGTGACCAGTGATAGACTTCCCTCTGTGAAGGATGTCATGGACTGTGTTTCCCTCATAACAGGTGCTCCATTTTGTGTGCCTTCTTACTGACTGGTGCCCCATTGACTGCTGTTTCTCCAAATTAGTTGTTGTAGTGAATAGTCATCCTCTGTGTTAGGATCCCCAATGACATGCTGTCCTCCATATTGGGTGTAACTAACTGGCTGTCCTCTGTGATAAATACCTCAGTGACTGGTCCTTCTCTATAATGGGTGGCCTTGTGACTGATCCTCATCTAATGGGTGGCCCAGTGACTAGTCCACCGCTATGAGTGTTGTGCCCATGAATCTTCCACCTCTGTGATGGTTGAAACAGTGAAGGGCTCTCCCCTATTGTAAATGATCCAGTGACTGCCCCTCCTCCATATTGTTTGCCCCATGACTGACCCTCCTCTTTAATCGGTGCCAATGTGACTGGCTCTTTTCTGTGATTTCTGATACAGTGACTGGCCCTCTTCTTTGATGGTTGCTTCAATTATTGTCACTCTTCTGTGTTTGGTTGTTTATTGACTGATTCGCCTTTGTACATGTTCCCTAGTTACTGGCCATAATCTGTGATAGGTACACCAATGACTGGCCCTTTTCTGTAATTTCTTTCCCAATAACTATCTACAGGTTCCCCAGAGACAGTCATTTCAGTATGATGGGACCACAGTGACTAGACATTCTCTGTGATGTGTGCCACAGTAATTGACCCTCCTCTGTTATCATAAACCCAGTGACAAATTCTCCTATATATGGTTGTCTAAGTGATTAGCATTCCTCTGTGTGTGGTGCCACTGTGACTGTTCCTTCTCTTTGTTGGATGCCTCCTCTGTGTGGAATTTCCCTGTGATAGGACTTCCTTTCTGATAGGTACCTCAGTGACTTAGTGTCCTCTTTGTTGTGTGCCTTTGTACTAGCCCTTACCCATAATGGATGCCCTAATGAATAGCTCTCCTTGATGCTGGGTGCCAGAGCAACTGGCTCTCCTCTGTGATGCATGTCACAGAGACTGGCTGTTTTCTGTTATAGTTTTCACAATGACTAGGACTCCACCATCATTGGTGACACAGTCACTGCCCATACATCATAATGAGTGCCCTAATCTCTAGCCTTTCTTTGTGAATGATTTCACTATGACTGGCCCTACTCCATAATATGTGCCCAAGTGACTTAACCTCCTCTGTTATGAGTGTCACAATGACTAGTCCTTCTATGTGTTTGGTGTACCAGTTATTAGCCCTCCAAAGTGAGATGCGCCTTTAATACTGGTCTGCATCTGTGATGGGTATCCCAGTAACTGGTCTGTTTATGTTGTTGGTGCACCAGTGACTGTATCTTTTGTGTGATGGGCACCCCAGTAACTGACCCTCTTCTCTGATGGCTGTATCAGTGGTTGGCCCTGCTCTGTGATGGGTGCCCCTTGACTACATTTCTTCTTTGATAGCTTCTCCAGTGTGATGTGTGTCCTAATGACTGCCCCTCGTCTGTGACACATGCCCTAGTGATGTATTCTCATCAGGAATTGTTGCCCCAGTGATAATTTTTCTCTGAAATTGCAGCTCCAGTGATTGTGTCTTCTACATAATGGATACCTTGGTGACTAGCCACCCTTCTAAATGGATGCCACAGTGCATGTGATGCCTCATTATTTGTGTCCTAGTGACAGGTTCCTCTCCATAATGGGTGTCCTAGTGACTAACCCTCATCTGTGATGGGTGTCCCTCTATCAGGACCTCCTCCATGTTGGGTGCCCCAGTGACAAACCATCTGCTATGATGGTGCCCAGTGATTAACCTTCCTCAGTGTCGTGTTGCCAAGTCACTGGCACTCCTCTGTGATGGTAGTGCTAGTGTGTAGCCTTCCTTCACAATCAGTGCCCATTGATGAATCTTCCCTTTTATCAGTACCAAAGTGACAAGTCCTTCTCTGTGGCGCTATTTCAGTGACTAGACTTCCACTGTGATGGGTGCCCCAGTGTCTGGCCCTTCTCAGTTGCGGGAATGTTAGTGATTGCCCCTACTCTGCTATGTGTGCCCCAGAGTGAATGGCCATCTTTTCTGATAGCTCTCACAGTGATGGGAACTCTGCTGTTATGTGTGCCTCAGTGACTGACTCTGTTCTGTGTTTTGTGCCACACTGACTGGCCCTCCACTCTGGTAGGTGCCCCCTGTGACAGACCCTCAACCGTGATGAATTGCCCAGTGACTGGCCTTCCCCGTGATGGGTGTCCCAGTGACTAGCTCTCCTATGTGATATCTAACTAAATGACTGTGACTCCTCTATAATGACTGCTGCCCCAATGACTGTGCTTATCTGTGATGAGTCCTCAAGTAATATAACCACATTGATCATTTGTGTCCCAATGACTAGCAGTCCACTGTGATGGGTTCTCTAGTGTCTGGCTCTTCTCTGTTATCAGTACCACAGTAGCAAACTTTTCTCTGAATAGTTGCGTAAGTGCCTAACCCCTCTGTGTTAGGAGTGTCCCTGTAGTTGCCCTGCCTCTGTCGTTAGTGAACATTTGATTGGCCTTTTTCATTTAGTGATGAGACAGTGACTGTCCCTCCTTTGTGAAGTGTGCTCCAGTGAATATCCTCCTTTGTGATGTGTGCCCCCTGTTTTTGGTGCCATAGTGACAAACCCGCATCTGTGTGGTTTTCTAAGTGACTAACCATCCTGTTAGAAATGCCCTCATGACTGGCTTGCCTCTGTGAGGGGTGGATCATTGACTGACCTCTCTCAGTTATCAATACTTCAGTGGCTGTCTCTCCCCTGTAATGGATGCACCAGTGAATGGCCCACTTCTGTGATGTTTGCCCAGTATCTGGCCCTCCTCATTGTTTGGGTGCCTGTGGACTGATTATCCTCTCTGATGAATGTCAGTGATTGGATCTGCTCTATAAGGCAGCACTACATTATTGGATCTGCTCTATAATGCAGCACTGCATTTACTGGAAGTCCTCTGTCTTTCTCCAAGTTGTTTGTCTTAGTGTCTAGTCCTCATCTGTGATATGTTTTCCAGTAACTTGTCCTCCTCCATAATTGGAGTCCCTGTGACTAATCCTCCTTATTTATGGGTATCCCAGTGACAGATCTTGCTCTGTGATATAAGCCATGGTGACTGAGTAACCTCTATGATGAGTGTGACAGTGACTGAACCTACACTGTGATGGTGACCACAGCTTCTGACCCTTTCCTGTGAAAAACACCTGAGTGTCTTTGGGTCCTCTGTGATAAGTGCCCACAAGTGACTATCTTTCCTTTGTGATCACTGACACAGTGACTGGACTTCCTACACAATGGTTTACTAGACCTCCTTCAATATTAGTGACTCAGTGATTGTGCCTGGTCTCCTCAATGATGGTGCACAATTGACTGTCCCTCCTAAAGAATTGTTGCCTCAGTGATTAGCCCTTCTGTGTGATGGGTGTCCCAGTAACAGTGTCTCTTCTATAATGGGGACCAACAAGCTTAACCTCCTTCATTATTGTTGCACCAGCGTCTGGGGATATTTTGTGATTAGTGCTCCAATAACTGATCCTCCTCCATAATGGTTGACCCACTGATTAGTCTGTCTTTGTAATGGATGTCACATTTACTGAGACCACTCCATAATGAGTGCTCTAGTGACTAGCTGTCTTTTGTGATGGGTTTCCTAGTGATTGAATCAACATCATAACGTACGCCCCAGTGACTGTATCACCTCTTTGATTAGTGTCCCAGAGACAGGCCCTTAAATATGATTGGTGCTCATTGACAAGCTCTGCTGTGTGATGCATGTCTAGGTGATAAGGGTTCCTGCATGTTGGTTTTCACAGTGACTGTGACTTCTCTGTGATGGGGTTCCCAGTGACAAGTCTTAAGTATGAGTACACAAGTGATAAGCCCTCCTATGTGAAGTGTTGCCAGAGGCCAACTCCGGTGAACAGGGTTTGATGTGGGTGGAATCAGGAACGGAGAGAAGAAAAGACAAAAATGACAGGAATCTTCTTCCTGGGGAGAGCTCAAGGCTCTGCCAATTTTTATTGAATTTTCACAGGCTTATATAGTTTTCCATCTTGCCACAAATGTATCCCATGCTGTCTGCCAGATGCCCATGTATCTCTTTTTCCAGAACAACAAGGTTGATCCTTTGCCCTTTGGTTCCCCCTGCTGACTCCAAGTCATTCTAAACAGGAATCACTACCTCAACCATAGATGGAGTTTTTCTTAAGCATTTGTGAACATCCTGTTTTCCTCCTTAGCTTTCTTATATCTATTTACTATTATAGCTATTTACTATTATTATTATTATTAGCCCATAATATCCTTATCTTATAAAGCTAAACCTTATCTCTATGTCTTATTTAACTTACTTACTACTATGTACTTACACTAACCTTATTTCTATCCTT
>CAUYQG010082414.1:0-18565 GCA_963574415.1 Tarsius wallacei
GGTCCATTCTTTTTCTTTCTCGCTCTTTCTCTCTCTTTCTCTCTCTTTCTCTCTCTCTCTATGTCTATCTCTCCTGCAGAATCGGCTCCTGCACTAGACAGGAGTCTAATCCCTTTGTTCCCCAGGAATAATCGCCGACGCCACCACACCTTTCCAGGGCCACCCTGAATCTCCACGTGGGGGCTGGCCCCCCACAATTTATGGATATCTGGTCCCATGCTTTTCGTTTTTATTCTTCCTAACTTTATTCTTAAAGAATAACCTTAAATTTTGGGAGTACCCTGCTATAGGCACAGTGTTCTACCTACTTTGGGTCCCAAAATCCAAATACTAAAGAAATGTGATCGCTTCATCATTAGTTTTCTGCCTAAGGTTTTCCTTCTACAATCTTCTCTACAGTCATAGTGATTTTTAAAAACATAACTCAGAACTTGTAACTTCCCTCCTTAAACCCTGTCGTGGTTTTCCATTGGTTTTTTGTTTTTATTTTTTTTAGAAAGCAGGATTTATTGAGAGGACAGAAAAGCTCCCAGAGCAGGAGGGGACCCAAGAAGGTTGCCTCCATTGACCTTAAAGTAAAATTCACACTCCTTGGCAGTACCTAGAAGGCCCTGCTTGATCAGATCCCTGCCTACTTCTCTAAACTCGTCTCTTACCAGATTTGCCCTTCTTCGTTCTCATCTTGCTGATGCACACCAAGCTCAGCCCCATTTCAACAACTTTTCACTAGATAGTTCCTTTGCCTGTGAACAAAGCATTGTATGTTCTTTACAGATCACTCTCCCAGGAAGCCCTTTCCTGCCTACCCTGCCAAAACAAAAATTAGATATACAAATACCACTGACTTCTAGTTGTCTACAGTATTCAGTATAGTAACATGTTATATAGGTTTGTAGCCTAGGAGCCTTGGTGTGTAGTAGGCTATATCATATAGGTTTTGTGCAAGTGTATTCTATGATGTTTGCACAACAATGAAATTGCCCAAGGATGCGTTTTTCAGAACATATGCTTATCATTAAGCGATACATGATTGTACTTCGAATTGCTATCAGATAACTAAGGATTCAGAGAAATAAGGTATTTTTTTGCTTTTTGTGTTGGAGTCTGTCTCTGTTGCCCAGGCTAAAGTGCTGTGGCATGATCGTGGCTACCGCAGCCCTTGACCTGCTGGGCTCAGGGAATCCTTCTACCTCAGCCTTCCAAGTAGTTGGGTCTACAGGCGCATGCCACCACATCTGACCAATTTAGTGATTTACTGTAGAGACAAAGTTTCGCCATGTTGCCCAGGCTGATCTCAAACTCCTGGGCTCAGATAATCCTCTAGCCTTGGACTCTTAAAGTGCTTGTATTATAGGCATTAGCCACCGCATCCAGTCATGAGAAATAAGATTAAATAATTCTTTGTATGGTATTTTTTTTTAAATTTTATACCTTAGTATGCCTAAGTTCTTTGTAGAGAAGTAATTCATAATAGACAAAGCTTAGAAAATATGTTACATAGTTAAAGTGTTTCAGCATTGTTGAAAGATTTTCTTGAGTAATTTTTATTATAATTTGTTTTGCATGTTAATTTTTTATCTATTTGTTTGAGACAAGCTTTCTACAAAAGATGATCTAAGAGTGTGACAGTGAAACATTCACTTATTTCATGTGCTCAAAATATTTATTTCCAAAAGCTATATAATTTTATGGTTCAGATGAATTTCTGAGAGCTGTGAATGCTTTGGAATTCCTTTTAAGATCACCATTTTTTTCATTAATAGTTTTAAATAAAGTCTGTTGAAAGTACTTGTGTGGCTAAATGGAAATGTTTGTGAAAAAATTAGTTTATATAAAGTTACTTTTGCTGGCCATGGTGGCTCATACCTGTTATCTTAGCACTTTTGGAGGCTGATGGAGGAGGATTGCTTGAGCCCAGAAGTCTGAGACCAGCCTGGGCAACATAGACCTTGTCTCTACAAAAAAATTTTTTTTTAAATTAGCCAAGTGTGGTGGCATATGCCAGCTACTTGGGAGGCTGAAGTAGGAGGATTACTTGACCCCATGAGCTCAAGGCTGCAGTGAGATCTAATTGAGCCACATCACTCCAGCATGGGTGACACAGTGAGATCGTCTCTCTAAAATAATAATAATAATAATAATAATAATAATAAAACAAAATAAATTTGATTCTTTGTCAACTTTGCTGTATACAAATATATCTGTATAAAATTTCTACCTTGTTTGGATAAAGGTAGAACACCCTTAAACAAAGTATGTACAAAAAAATGTAAAATTAATAAATGTATCTTCTTATCCCAGATATAATAGAAGTAACCCAATTTATGCTGTGAATAGACCTAAGAAGTTTGACCTTTACAACTGAAATGTTCTGGAACCTTACATTGATATTTGCTAGAGAGGCAGTGTTTTGAAATGTCGATATTGTTGAGTGAGAACATGAAGATTCTAGCTCTGGATTTGCTGCTTACCAACTCAGTTTCATCAGTAGTAAGAAGGGGAAAAATTACCTTCTTTCTTTACAGGATACTTGTGAGGGCCAAATGAGTTAATAATGCATATGAAAGCAGTTTCAGAATTGAAGACACTATAAAATGTAGAATTTTCATTTGAGTGGCATTCATGGTGAAGTAGATCTATTTTATTAGACTGTATCACACATAGTCTTGTTACTGTGGTGGTGTAAAAACATTATTATAAGTTGTTTAGCTTAGAATATGGATCTATCTCATGGATCCAGTTTTTCTTGATAGCAAGACTCTGGTGTATTTTAGTCCTGATTTATTCTATACATTTCTAGTTCTTTTCTTTGAGACAGGCTCTTGCTCTGTTGCCCAGCTGGAGTGCTGTGGTAGATCATGGCTCACTACAGCCTTGAATTCCTGGGCTCAAGTGATCTTCCCATCTCTGCCTCCCAAGTAGCTGGGATTATAGGTACAAGCCATCATGCCCAGCTAATTTTTTATTTTTTTTCTAGAGATAGTGTCTCGCCATGTTGTCCAGGCTGGTCTTGAACTCCTGGCCTCAAGTGATCCTTCCACCTTAGCCTTCCCAAAGTGCTGAGATTATAGGCATGAACAACAGTACCACGCCCGTATCTTTTCAAATATAGTATTTTTCTAGACTTTCAGTAACAAAAAGATTGGTAAACTCTAAAATTTATTTAACATGTTTGAATAAAGGTATTTATGCATTTATTTAACATGCAAACAAAAGTAAATTTTTGACAGTAAATCTTGCAATAGTATCTTTAGCTTTACTTTTTTTATTTTTTTGAGATAGGGTCTCACTCTGTCACCCATGCTAGAGTGCAGAGGCACAATCAAGGATCACCACAGCCTTGAACTCCTATGCTCAAGTGATCTTCCTGCCTCACCCTCTGAAGTAGCTGGGATTACAGGCATGCACCACCACATTAGGCTAATTTTTTGATATTTTATAGAGATGAGGGTCTCACTTTGTTGCCCAGGCTGGTCCTGAATGCCTGACCTCAAGCAATCCTCTTGCCTCAGTCTCCCAAAGTGCTGGGATTACAGATGTGAGCCACCATGCCTAGCTGCTTTACATTTTTTATTGGGCTTTGTGAACTAATTTTCCGATGTCTTTTAGACACAAAATTAGTTTATTCACTTTTCATCCTGGAACTTACAAAAATAAATTCTCAAAAGTCACTAATAAGTAAATAATCTAAACTTAATTTTAAAATGTTTTTAAACTCATAAAGCAGTTTCCCAAGATAATACAATGAATTGAATTTTGAGATATTTCTTGAAAGCACAAAATTTTACTGTGTAATCTTCAGATGTGTGAAACAGATTTCATTGTTTTTGATTTACTGCTTAGAAAGAGAGCTATACAATTTGTATTTACATTTCATATTCTTAGGAACACTTTTAAGTAGAGTAAGCCTTATCTAAAGCTGTATAAGAAAATTCTGTAACAAAATTCTTTGCGAAACAATATGTTTTCAAGGGGAAAAAACGTGAGAAAACTGTATTGACTCAGACAACTAGTCTTTTTTTGACAGTAACATACTGATATACCTATATCTTCAATGTCTCTCATCTACATACATCTGATATACCTACGTACTTCAATGGCAAAGTAAAGGCCAAACTCTTTAGGTTGATATTCCATGTTATAAACCTCATTCTAGGCTGGGCTCTGTGGCTCAGCCTGTAATTCCAGTACTTTGGGAGGCTGAGGCGAGTGGATTGCCTAAACCTGCTGGTTTGAGACCAGCCCAGGCAACTTGGTGAGACCTCATCTCTACAATAAATAAAAAATTAGCCAGGTGTGGTAGCACATGCCTGTGGTTCCAGCTACTTGGAAGGCTGAGGCGGAAGGATCGCTGGAGCCTAGCAGGTCGACGCTGGGGTGGCCGTGAGCATGCCACTGCACTCCAGCCTGGGCAATGGAGTGAGACTCCAACTCAAAAAAAAAAAAAAAAAGAAAACCTCATTCTACTTTGCCAAGTGCATATCATTTATTAAGATAAAAATTTTGTTTATGCAAGACTTTCTCCATAAACAGAATGTCTTTTAGTACCTATTTTGTCACTCAAGATTATTCATCTTTTAATGTCTAGTTGGTGTCTCATATTCTTGAAGCTTTCCCTTTCAAATTCTTTGTTACTTATTTATGCTAATAATAGTAATCTATTGGGTACCCATTGAAAAGCTGTTGTGTATTGTTATTTAACTTTTCATGTCTGTATGTATTTTGTGTGTATATGTGTAGATACTATATATTATTTTACATTGTTTCTGTCTTCTACAGGGCTTAGAATATGCAGAGAAGGCATACAAAACATGTTCAATAAATGTTAAAATGGTTGTGATAGTTACCTTTTCTAGTATTGTGGTTCTTGGTTGGAAGGCTGGCCTAAACATTTAAAAAGGGGTGACCCCAATCCATTCCTAGAAACTAGTGCTTAGACTCTTAGCATAAGAGTGCTCTTTCTGAAGAACAATACTCTTATTTTAGAAAAACTCTGATGAAAGTGTTTGAAAGATTATGTAAGAAAATGAATAATATTTAGTCATTATGTATTTTCTTTATTTAGCTCAGTTATTGAAAGCCTCCACCTCACTTAGTCATAATGGAGAGGTCATCTACCTGTCAGCTTACAATGTTAAGGGGACAACTGCCCTGCCCAAGGCCTTTTTTGGGGGGGTTGGCCATTTTATGTTTTAGTGCTGGCTCTCCTTACAGGGTAAGACATATCTTATGTTCTCATTCTTCACCTTTGGCTTCTCAGAGACAACTCCTACTTAACAAGATAAAGAATAGACTTGGGATAAGTTGTTACCACAACGTATAAGAAACAAGTGGTCCATCTTACTAGTAAAAGTTGCAGGTTAACTAGTCAGAAACAGTTTCAAGGAGAGTCATCATCTGAGCATTGAATATAGTGAAGGGGATGACATTTCCCGTGAGGGGTGTGTTGGGTAAACATCTAAGTGTAGAAATGAAACAGTAATAGGTTGGACTTGGCTAGAGCAGAGATGTGAGTTGAAGAGAAGAGGAAATATAGGGTTGGATAAATGGCAATAGTAAAAGGGAGAATGATGATATTATTAAAGAGTTGACATTTGCAGAAAGAGAACTATTGAATGTTCTAAGCAGGATTGACTAAATTAGTTGGTTTTTAAAGGAGAGCAACAGAATTTTATATTCTCTAAAAATGTTTTTAAAATACAACCATTAAACATATTGGTTTTTATCCCTTTTGCTCCCTATCTCATGTGGCTTGCGTATGGCCTGCATGATGTAAACTTAACAGTGTACTTTGTACTTTGATTTCTTCAGACTTTCTGCCAGTGGTTATTTCCCAGAGCAGATTTAATCTTATGTTTTTTATTTGCTTCCTTTGCCTGCATAATGTGGATATGAATCTGAGTGTAGTTTTCTGTCTTCATTTGGGCTTTATTAACAAAGCAATGTAATCTTATTTTAATGGCCTAAGTATGATAATATAGCATTTCCTCTGCTGATTCAACTCAGTACATAGGGATTGTGCCGAACTCCTAAGCTTTTCCCTAAACAAATATATAGTAACTCCTAATTAGGGTATCATTAAATTATATCTGTGGGACATCACCTTGGGTAAAAAAAGTATCTACCCAAGTATTGACTTTCATTTAGAAAATAAATACAGTTTGTAAGAATATGGTTTTAAGTAGAAATTTTAAAAAACTTATTCACATAAATCATTTTGGAAGAATAACCTCCTATTCACTGATTATAGTTCTGAGTTGACAGGGTTTTCTCTTATAACACTTTCCAAGTATCATTCTTCTATCTTCTAGTTTGCATGGTTTATGACAAGAAGTCTTCTGTAGTTCTTCTTTACTTTTCAGTAATGTGTTTTTAAAAAAAATCTGTAACTGCCTTCAAGATATTTTGTCTTTGGCTTTCAGCAGTTTGAATATGAATATACCCTGGTATGATTTTTCTTGGGGTGGGGGAATCATCATCCTATTCGGTGTTCTCTAATCTGCTAAGTTCTGTGGTTTAGTGTCACTAATATAGGAAAATCTAGGCCATCATTTCCTCAAATATTTCTTATGCCTCTCTTCTCCAGTTATACAATATGTGTATCATTTGATATTGTTCCATAGCAGTTGGATTCTCTATACTGTTTTTGTTCATTCTTTTCCTCTTTGCATTTTATTTTGGGTTATATTTTTGACCTGTCTTCAAGTTAACCAATTCTAGTAAGTGTACTACATTGTGGTTTTATTTTGCAGTTATTTAATGACTAACCATATTGAGCACATTACGTGTCTACTTGCCATTTATGTGTCTTGATGAAGTATCTGTTCAAAGGCTATAAGTTGAGAAAAAAGAGCTACTTTAACAGAAGTTTGGGCCATGGCAACATTAGATGTTGAAGGTATGAAGCAAATCCAACAATGGAGGTGTGAAAAGTAGCAGATCCCTTCAAGCCTTGAGCAATTTTTCTGCAAAAGTACCTAAGGAAGCCATATTTTTCAGACCCCAGGTGGTTCTCAGCATGTTCCTGACCAGTGAGTTAAAAGAAACATTACAAGAAAATCACATAAATGAACTACTAACCATGTCAGGATGTTCTGACTCAAAATCCAGTTCAAATCGTCTTAAGCAATGTGTCTTAAGCAAAAGATGTCTTAATAAGTAATAAATATTAATGATAAATTGTTTTCACATAATTGTTCATTTTCCATGAAAAATGAAGTTTCATACCTAGTAATCTATTATAATAGCTAATTCCATATTAGTTATTTTTAAATGATCAATTTAGAAACATTGTCAGGATTAATGAGTCATAAAAATGTTGAATATTGACATAAAATTTACTGTTTAAACACCAAGAGTTATAAGGAAAACAATCATAACTTATTTAATCTATTTCTTCCTTCAACCCATAAAATTTTGGCATAGGAAACAGAGGATATTATTTATAAAGTAAGAGATCCTCTCACTGTACAAATACTAAAACAGGAAATGCCTCTCTAGGGCCATTTCATCATAATACAATAATGAGTGGCTAATAAGGCCAAGTTAAGTCTAGGGTGAGGTGTGATAATGATTATGGTAATGATGGCGATCTACTGAGAATAGGGAGAGATACAAGAGATCAAAATCAGCTGAGGAGAATTATTGTTTACATTGATTTGGGGTAGAATAGAACACTGCTGCTAGTGATGGAAACACCATCTTTCCCATAGTACTATGCAATATTCTGCAGTTGGTGCTTGACATGAACAAATAGTATAAAACCTTCTGTTCTGCTTTTCTGAAATTATGGAGATTTTTTTCTGTAAACTAAACTTTCTTGGAATGTACTGAATGACTTAAATGATTAGAAGAGAAATACTCAAGTTTGGGGTCGCATGTATATCTGTCAGTTTCCTGCTTCTGAAACTCATTTCTGGACAGTAGGCTATATGAGCTGCTTTCACTGCTCACTTTCATTCTCACCTCTTCTGGATCTTATCTGATGTGAAGAGCTTCCTCATTAGTGGTGGAAATTTCTCAGTATTTTAATCGGGCAAGCTTAGGTAGTTGACTTTTTGTTTTATGGTTGACAAAAGGTCTGCCAAACAAATAGTAAAGCAGGATTATACAATACTTATAAGGGCTAATATTGAGAACTTACTATGTGCTATTCCAAAATCTTTGCATGCATTATCTCATTTACTTCTCATAGCAGTCCTATGAGATAAACATTAGTCCCAAATCACTGTAAGTGGCAGAACTGACTGGCCTTGTGTTGATTCTTGAACATTTTTCCTCTATGGAAAATGCTTTCATAGTCCGGCATCTAATTTAATATATAATAAAAAGAATTTTGTGAGCATAGTATGTAATAGGGAGTGTCTGTGGTTACAGGTTTTACTTGTTTACTCACACTGGTACGCAGTTGTCTTTTTTTCTCGTTCCCTAAAAGCCATCTTTACTATAGTGCCAACTAAATTTTTGAATAAACTGAAAAACTAATTTTTAAGACTAAATTATAATCTTTGCCTCATCTGACTTGAAATGGCTCTGCCAACAACTTTACATTCTATACAAAATATAACTAACATGTGGTCTGTAGTAGATATTCAGGAAATGCTTATGGAATGGATTCTAACATAATGCTAAAGATGTCTCTTGTTTAGAATATTCTGAGTTTTGCAAGACCCATTGGATAGTGCCATAAAGCCTGACTTTTTACACCTTGCAAATGTAGGGTGTGGGAAAGGGAAATAATAGGCCAGTAATTATAAAAGACAAATGACTTCAAATTACCACAAATCAGATAAAGTTAATTTCTTCTTCTTGAATTTTTGAGCAACATAATTGTTACATTCAGATAAACTGCTGCTCTAATTATCCTTCTCTGCCAAACTTTACTTCATAATCACAAAAGCCAATTTTAACTTGCTAGTAACCAACTTCTGTTTCCCATCTTCTCGTGCCTTTATGTGATTTCACCAACACAGGCAGAAATATAAAGCCAGTGTCTTTTTAAATTTTTATTTTTTTGGAATAGGAGTCTCACTCTGTCACCCAGGCTAGAGTGCAGGGTCATGCTCACAGCCACCACAGCCTTGACCTGCTGGGCTCAGGTGATTCTTCTGCCTCAGCCTCCCGAGTAGCTGAAATCACAGGTGTGTACCACCATGTCTGGCTAATTTTTTGATTTATTGTAGAGACAAGGTCTTGCCAAGTTGCCCAGGTTGGTGTCTAACCCCTGAACTCAGGCAGTCCTCAAACCTCTGCCTCCCAAAGTGCTGGGATTACAGGCGTGAACCACCGTGCCCGACAAGCCAATGTCTTTAAATAGGGCATAATTAGTGGTGCTTTGCTTCTAAATCAAAGTTCCACAATTAGCTGTTTAAAATAGTTTGCACCAGTAGCTTTTTGTACTGTGGTTTTCTTTTGCCATTCTTAGTAGCATAAATGAAGCTTCCTCATCTAGGGTTATGTCTTGGGCAATAAATGCCATGGAGTAGAAAATTGATTTTTTAATTATTTTGGATAGTCATAAACTGCTGCTTAATCCAGTCATCTTGGGTAGACTTAGAGGTAGTTATGAATGTGAGAACACGTTTTACTCCATGCTGGTTGTCTAGGATTTTAATGGTGGAAGACCACTGATGCTCTGGGTTGTTGGTTTACCAGCCTGAGATGGAAGGTGGTTTCAAAATTCTTATTGTATATCCCAGAGGAGCTGCTCACAGGATCCAGATAAGTGAATTAAGTGACTGATATGGCAAGACATAAGGTGATAAAGAGAGATGCAGACTTTGGTAACTGTCCCCATCCAAGAGGGACAAGTGCTGTTTCTCTGTAGCTTAGTGCCATGGGAGAGTATGAACCTGCTACCATAACGCCACCCACATTTTTGAAAGGAGCTTGACATCTGAATCTTAATAGAGAAGTTTTCGTTTTTTAAAATGTTGGTAACTAATAGGAATTTTAAAAATTATGAGCCAAATAAAATGTATCTGTGGACTGAACATGATCTACAGGCCGTCAGTTCGTGACCGCTGGTATACTCTGATATGGAGTAGTAGAGCCCTTATGGGTATACTTGAGGAAGACTAGCGTTATATTAGCAGAGATTCATTCTTTTGTGCTAGAGTTGTTCTTTCTTTTACATATTCCTACTAGAAGGGATTAATAGATTGCTTTTTAATTCTAAGTTACTTAGGGAATGTGATATCAGCTCTTATCTCTATGCAAAGAAAAACTGGATCCTTGGCTGGAAGAGTTGAGCACCTTGATGGGGAGCCACTAAAAGAGAATGGTGAACCAAAGCTGCCAAGTTCAGGACTTGTATACACTGGCTGGGAAGTGTCAAAATTATTTGTTAAGTAGAAGTAATTGTACTGATCCTACATATATTTTATAGAGTTTCCAAAACTCTTGCCAGGATATATTCTTCATCCTATGTAGTAAATATTAAGAGGAAGAAGTTGTTATACATATAGTTGGTACACTGGAGAAAATAGTAATTCTATTTACAATTTTTTAGCAGAGTCACAAAGTTTGATTCCATATGCAGGTAAAATTTTGTCATTGTTTACTTTTTAAAAAAGGAAAAACATTGGTAAGTTAACCCAGCAAAGACATTTCTTTGTGGTTTGCTTTCTGTGTAAAGATGACTATTAATGTTCATTTTAGTACCATGAAAACCAAGACAGAGGGTTGGTGGCTATGAATGTGATCTGTGAAGGGAGACGAGCAACCGGATTTTATTGGATATAGACATTTTCATAGAAATCCTCAACAATACTGAATACATCAAAAACCATACTTTATTTTATGTATAGCAATACAATTTACATATTAAATAACACTATAATAGAATGATTTGATATAGTTTTAAACAGAAGAAAAAAGGAAAAAATTTCAGGTTACAAAACCCCTCCCCCCAAAAACAAATAATTAAAAAAAAAAAAAAACACACTTTTTCCAAATGGGTCAATGTGACAGATGTATTCAGTGACTAATTATGTCTAATTCCTATTGCACAAATGGTCAATGGAATTAAAAAGAAAACCCAATTTTCACAATCACTGCCTCAAAGAAATAACACATGTTGGATTCTTTTGGAATGCAAAGATGGTTCTTGCTACTTCAAATACACAGAAAGTTGAATTCACATATCCACCACGAAAAGGCAAAAAAACTATGACGGAGTTGAAACTAGAAAAAAATTAGCTTTATATGAAAATATAAAATTCTATGATTATATACCATAGATACAAAGTTCCCAGAAGATGCTTACCCAAGCAACAAAATATTTACAGTTTTTATGATTTTAGCTATTTCAAAATGAAGTGAAAGAAACATGGGTCAACATGAAGGCTGAATTCTTTAGAAACAATGGCTGCTTGCTAGTTTCAAATGTCCTAACAAAAAAGGAGTCACTACCCCAAATGTTGGAGAGTTGCGACATTTTATAAAATTGACTGTCTCCTTTTCTGGAGATGTTTATTTCTTAAAACTCAAGATATTTTTCTTGAAATTAATTATCCTCTGTAGAAAATGCTTCCCTTTGCAAATATTTAACAAAAATACTAAAAACAGTTTAACAGCTAAGACAAAGTAGAGGCCAAATATCATTATTACAATTCCTTCCTATTTGTAGCATGCCTTCTTTCTAGAGATAAGTAAAGCCAATATCATATGTTAAATGGCAACTAAGGGAAAGCGCAAAGGGTTAGGTGAAATTGCGTCTCTTAAAAAAAAAAAAGCAGGCATTTTTTTTCCCTTCATATAAAAATTCACTGGCACCATTTGAACATAAACTTTAGAACACAGGAATTGAAAATGCATTTTCCAGTATAACTTCTAAATTCTTAAGACAGACTACATTTTGATTTTTTTCTTAAATTATGATGAGTTTGGGTTTCTTTTTTTATTTTTTGCTTAGAATTAGTAATATGTATCTTTGGTAAATTGGTATCTATATTTTAATTTTAAATACAGTATATATGCATTTAAGAAAAAATTCATAACAAGGCAGTTGTGCTGTGTCATTATAAAATAATTAAGGTTATTTATTGATTTCACTGTTACTCTGGGCTAAAAGCTCCAACAGCCGGATCTTGAACATAACCCTTCTTTGACCTCACTGGACTCTTCTGCTTGAAACAAACTCTAAAAGCTCCAAGGCATAAAAATTAGGAAAACCTATTGACTAATCTTCTTTTTGAAATTCAGAATTCAACATTTTTCATATTAAAGAAGATAGAGTGGCTATTAGATGTAAGAAAGAGTTTTCTTGATGGCAACAAAGTATCTTTTCTCTGATGTCCAGCATAGCCACTTGGTCTTATCATTGCAATTCATTTTTGTATGATGTGTGCATTCTGTTTACCTAGAGTTAAATTCATATACACAGACAACTTATTTTATAAAATAGCACACATTAATTTACAATAGCTATTTCTTTTCCACGAGTGCAAGTGGAAATAACCTTTGTGTACTTAAGCAATGTGCTTATGTCTCAAAGAAACACTATCTTTGAAACTTTTTGCCTCTGGAAAGATGCAAGCATATTTTTGCCAATAACAAGTGAATAATAATAGTGAAGATACACTCTGCCATGAAAGGGAGGAACTGCTGAATATAATTATCCTTGGTGAAGTTTATACCATCCTCAGTGATGTTTGTACTACTTTGGCAAGATGGGCAAATAGCAATTGCTCATAATTCAGTGGATAGACTTTGGTTTAAGCCTGCTAGAGACACACATTGCTCACAGAGAACTTCTAAACCACTTTTATTATGTTTCTATCCTATTTACTAACTGTTCTATCATGATTCTGACACCCATGTAAGAGATAGTCACAGAATTGCATTGGAGAGCATACATTTCCATGAATTGGGCCCTCTGCAAATAGCACAGAAGGGAATACTTGCTATTTGTTTTTGAACCAATGTTTACTTTTATTAAGAAGAAAATTACTTAGGGACCATAAATCCTAACTCAGACATTACTTTTGCATGTCAAGCCCACTTTGTCATCTACTAAAAAGAGTTAGCTCATATCTAACTCTGCACAACTAAAATAACCCACTTAATTGACCTACCAAAAAATCTAGCTCTTTCCCTTCCTGATTGCCCTGAGCATCTGGCAGTTGTAGTGTTCCTGTGTTCAAGTTATTCTTGTGTTAGGTAGAGCTTCCTGTTTCGCCTCTGGTGGGACAGAGGGGCTGGCTTGAAGGAGTCTGTCATCTAGCACATAAAACTTAGCATGCTCACCTGAACTTTTCTCAAGACTAGCCTACACAATTCTTAAAAAGCAGACTATGCCGTGTTAAACATATGTGAAGAAAAGATGAGGTTAACCCTGATAAGTTTTATGTAGTTCACGAAAACTCTATTGACCTGGCCTTTGCATTGAATCTCTTGAACTTGGCCCATAAACTCTCCTTAGCAATTTTGGTCTTCCAGCACCATTCTGACAGACTTTATAGAAAGCCAACCCAAGATAAATAGAACCTCAGTACTGATCATCATTAATTTTCAATGCCTACCCTGCCTACCCAAATAGTATGAGACCAGCCAGCGTGGCCCTTCTGTTGAAATTTATTGACATAAAAAATAAACAAAATCCTGTTCTTAACAAGCCCGGCTCAGGTGATGATTTCACTTTTGACAGAAGCTGTCTCTCAAAAGCAAACATGCAATAGAAGAAACAGATCTCAGTAAGTAGCTTATTTCTCTAACAAACTCTACTAAAATTTCTTATTAATGCTTTTAATTTTCCCATTGTGTATTGCAGGGGAAATATGGCTTTAGAGAGTGTACCAGATAACTTCCTTGGGCTCTCTAACGATTATCAGCATCTTTTACTGAAGTGTATCTGTTCTTGACACTAAACTACACAAAAGCATACAAAGCCATCTTCTTGATTTAAAAACTACCTGAAAATGTAGGTATCATCTTCTATTAAAGATTTCAGTTTTCATTCTTCAAATCAGATTTGTCTATGTGCTGAAGTTTAGATAGTCCCAACACTTTTGCTAATACAGTATTTCTAATTTAGTCTTTAGTAGAAGAATGTATATAATTAAGAAATTTATTATGAAACATTTGGCAAAAAAGGAAGGAAAAGAATGTTAACTATATAGGTAGTTTTTTTATTAGGTTGCTATAGAAGAAATAAGGAATTTTCAGAGGTCAAGTTTCAAAATAATGCCTGCAAAATTTTTCATTCTTCTACCTACCATGAATCATTAATGGAGAGTAACTAAAGGGTCTCAAAATTGAGTTGTGTGTAATATTGCCTTCTCTCTATTGTAAAAGAAAGCCCTGATTTTAGGGTGTAGCTATTTCAGAGTCACAATGGAAATAACACACACTGTCCACATAGCTACTGTGAAAGCTGTAATACAGAGTTATCCTTTATTTTGACACTTTTTTAAAAAGGTTTGAATATAACTTTGTAACTAATAAGTGATGTTCACATGAAACAACTCTTAAGCCTTCTAACTTCTTAATGGATCTCTTAACCATCATAAATGGAACTGTTTCAAGGCTATGACATTAAAGACCTTCTAGCAGCTCCCAATAGCCTGCTAGTCTGTAAAAGAAAATAATGCTTGTCCACGCCATTAAAATACAGAAGGCATACAGTATTGAACAGTGCCTAAAAAAATATAGGAGAGGAGGAATGAGGAAAAGTACAGCATTGCCTGCTAGTAGAATGCAACTGCTTTAGCAAGAATAATAACAAAATAATCAAGATTCACTGTCATAACAAAGACCTTCACTGTACTGAACTAAAAAGTAGCATTTATGTTGTCATGGAATGTCACATCAGGGTTTGCTGTAGTATTAGATTATAGGCAGTAACACTGATCATATAGTGCAAACTAGGTAAAATTGCGTTTCACTGTGTGAAATGAACAGAGGTGCAAATGCTCAGTAGGATACCATTAAGACATAAAATGGCAAAAAATAAATATCAAAACTTTTATCAGTGTAAAAAAGTAACTGGGTTATTGTATAACCTAGAGTCTGGCAAAAAAGGCCTCAAAAAAGTTCTCAGTCTTCAGAAGTTTACAAATTAAGTGCCCTTTCAGGATTCCAGTCACACTAGAGACTCCATGCTCTCGGCAGGGTCTGATTCATCTGCAATGAGAACAGCACCATTTTTGTCCACTGTCATGGGACCATTTCCATTTTCTTTAGTGCTGACCAAGCTGAGCATTGCTTTATAGACAAACTGGTATTGTTCCTGAAAAACAAGAGGAAGACAGTTTGAGCCAAAGAACAGCTTAGTCATTTCATCTAAGGTGGGAATGCCAATTAAAACTGTAACTTTGAAAAACATATTAGAGAAACAGGAATAGTGTAAATGTTATCTAAGAAACTTAAAAAAAAAGTCACTTGAATTTTTTATAATCAAGACCTATACCTTATTCATGTCCTTTTCATTTCTGTTAGCTTAGAATCAATTCTTAGTGTTGACAGTTCATTAAGATAATGGAATATCCGTATCTTATAACTAGAGAACACTGTTCTCTAAAGCAAGATTTCTCACCTCAGCACTACTGACATTTTGGGCCAGATAATTCTGTGTTGTTGAGGGCTGTACTCTTGTCTCTCTTCTAACCTCTAGATGCCAGAGGAACTCTGTCTGTATTTGTGATAAGCAAAAAACTCTCCAGACATAGCTAAATGTCCCCTGGGGTCAAAATCACCCCAGTGGATAAATATAGCTTTAAAGTGTGGGTCTGGGTTTCCACTGATGTTGTACTGGTTTTACACATAAGCAAACTACTTACAATGTCTGTGAATACACCAGGCCTCATAAGATTGATCATTTTTGCAACCTGGAAAACATCCACAGCATTTTCATTCTCCAGTTGCTGGGACAAAGTGGTAAGGGCACATAACATTCCTGCTGAAACTGCTCCATACCTGGGGGAGGGGGGAAAAACAATTTCAGATTTACAAAGGGAATGAATATATTGGTAATTCATTACCATCATGTACTCTCACAGAAACTAAGTAGATTTTATTGATAATCTATTCTAGAAGACAAAAATGAATGAAATGCTGTACATGGGGAGGGATTTGGAAGCCAACATAGAGGTGAAATTTGTTTATGAGTGTGAAAGCTCTCAAACTGGTTCATCACATGTTTTGGTTGATATCTAATATGAAATGAGAGTTTCAAAAGTAGACTTGGGAGAGCTAAAGATTTGGTACTGGGATGAGTTGGGTGATTCAATAGGGAAAATGTGATAAGAGAATCTTAATTGTAGGTTATTAGATATGCAGCCAGTGGGAAGGGCTCTGAAAAATTTTTTTTAGCAGTTCTAAGAAGCTAAATTGGACTTAGAAGATAAAAATTGGAAATATATGGCTCAAAACAAAGCCAGAGGGTTTCCAAAATTTCATATTAAGTAATCATTTTTGGCACTGAAGTAGAACTTTCCAAATGAGAGCACCTTCTATAAAATCCTTGGAAAAACAAATATGGTTCTCTTTGCTTCACAAAAAAAAAAAGGCTCAGAAAAGTAGGAGACTGTTTTATCAGACCACATTGGCAACTCCATTTTCTAAAGGAATCTGTGATGGCACATAGTTTACAGATTCGTGATGAGAAATCAGATGGAGTAAATCAATTTTGCGAGATGGTGCTGCTGGTTGGTGGCAGAAATGAGACTGGAGTTCAGATGTCCTGTGCCCATTGTTATTTTAAAAACTACTAAATATGTAGTTTATAAATTCATTTTTATATGAGATAAAATATATGTTTTACATCTTTAATACAAATAAGACCAAGGTTCTCTTTACCACCCCAACATTTATTCTTATCTTTTGAGTGAGGAGTTGGCCACCACAGCCTCAACCTGCTGGGCTCAGGTGATCCTTCTGCCTTAGGCTTCCAAGTAACTGGAACCACAGCATGCACCACGTGCCCAATGATTTTTTATGTATTTATTGTAGAGACAAGGTTTCACCAAATTGCCCAGGCTGGTCTCGAACCCCTGGGCTCAGGCAGTCCTCTGGCCTTCGCCTCACAAAGTGCTGGGATTACAGACATGAGCCCCTGGACCTGGCCTACCACTCCAACTTTAGAGGTGACCTCTCCAGAGGTAAAAATTGTTATACATTTAGGTACAGCCTTTCAGATTTAGGTATATCACTACATTTCAGTTCAGCTCATTGTTTCATCTGCTACATGCATACCAGATTGACTCACTTCCCTATCAGTGGACATTTAGCTTTTTTGTGCACATTAGCATAGGTACCATGAGTAGAAGAGCCTATTTTTCGCTTTAAAAATATTGCCATATTTCTTTCCCAAGTGGTTGTTACCTGCTCATACCCTTCCCAGCATGAGAATACTTGGTTTTCCTCCTCATTTAAACTTAAAATGCTTTTGCCAATCTGATGAAAGATTATATCTTACTGTTGATTTTCTTGATTATCAGTGAGGTTGGCCTTTTGTATTTCCTCTTCTTAAATTGCCTAATTAATATACTTTGGACACTTTTCTATTAGGTTTGTCTCTTTCAAATGAGTTTATAGGAGTTCTTTTTTTGTTGTTCTTGAGTTGGAGTCTCACTACATCGCCCAGGCTGGAGTGCAGTGGTACGCTCATGGCCACTCTAGCATCAACCTGCTGGGCTCTGGCGATCCTTCCGACTCAGCCTTCCAAGTAGCCAAACTACAGGCGCATGCTACCACGCCCAGCTAATTATTTACGGTAGAGACAAAGTCTCACCAAGTTGCCTAGGCTGGCCTGGAACCTGCAGGCTCTCAGGCAAGCCACCTGCCTTGGCCTCCCAAAGTGCTGGGATTACAGGCAGAGCCACCAAGCCCAGCCAAGAGTTCTTTTGTAATGTTTGTAGTGAGTTTGGCTTTCTTCTCTAATCTATTTCTCTTAACACTGTTTGTGGTCATTTTTGTTACACTGAAGTGTAGTTTAAATGTAGTCAAGTTCATCAATTTTTTTTTTTTTTTTTTTTTTGGTTTTTTGGAATGTTATTTGAGAATGCGTTCGCTAGCCTAGTATTTTAATTTTTTTTTTTTTTTTTTGGTTGACAAAAAAAATTCATTGATAGTATTGTGATTCATTGTGATTTTTTTCTTTTCTTTTTTGTTTTTGTTTGTTTGAGTTGGAGTCTCACTCTGTCACCCAGACTGGAGTGCAGTGGCCGCTCCTGGCCACTGCAGCCTCAACCTGCTGGGCTCCGACAATCCTTTCGCCTCCGCCTTCCAAGTAGCCGGAACTACAGGTGCGCACTACCACACCCGGCTAATTTTTGATTTACTGTAGAGATGAGGTCTCACCAAGTTGCCCAGGCGGGTCTCGAACCCGCGGGCTCAGGCAACCCACTCAACCTCCCAAAGCGCGGGATTACAGGCTAAGCCACCGAGCCCGGCCATGATTTTTTTCAACAAGTGGTTTATAATGAACAATTGACTTTTTTGGCAATGTTAGTTATAATTAAGGATTATTGCTAGATCTATTGTTTTCCAGAGGTTTGCAAAAATGATCATCTTTTTTATTTGTATCTTTTGTTTTTGTAAGCTTTCCAAGTGAAGAAGAAACCTT
>CAUYQG010082416.1:0-14400 GCA_963574415.1 Tarsius wallacei
GAACTACAGGCGCGCACTACCACACCCGGCTAATTTTTTTGATTTATTGTAGAGATGAGGTCTCGCCAAGTTGCCCAGGAGGGTCTGACAATCCTTAATAAGACTGAGCAATTTAATATTGAAGATAATTTGTGAACATAAAGTTCACAAACTCCTCACCACCTTCAGAGATGTACTAAAATAAGTTCATCTAGCTTTACTGCTCTTCTTCCAAATATCAGCAGAGTAATTTATCTGCTTTCTGGCAACCAAGAACTTGAACTATTTCTGCTCATAACAGAGAAGTAAAACTGTAGGAAAAAAACTACTCTAGAAAATAAAGCTGATTTTTTTTTAAATGCAGGAGATACCTTATACTTCTAACAGTTTATTCCAAGCTGATAATAACTTACCTTTGCATACAACTCTACACTTTATTCTCCCCTCACACACATTTTATGTTTTTGATGTCAGAATTTATACAACTATAATTTGTCAATTTGTAATTTAAAGAATAAAAAATTTTTAAATGCAAGGAGAAAATAAATATAAATGAAATTATAAGACTTTTTGCTAAGCAATATGACTACTATTTATGGTAAAAAAAATAGTAATAATGGAAAGAAAAGCCAAGGTGCTGAATATAAAGAACCTCAATTTTTTTTGCTCAATTTTATTGTTATTTATAAAGCAAATTTTAAAGACAAAATCAATATTTAAATATGTACAATTTAAATATATCAGACATAGTGCTGTTCCCTATTTTAAAAGTATGGGTATACAATGTGATGAATACTCAATATTCAATGATTAATATTAATTAATATAATTATAATTAATGATTAACAATATTAGTAATATTTAATGATTATTTATCATAAAAGGTTCAGTGTAGAAAAGTGATATACCATTTTAAAAGATGACATTTCTACAACCTCACAGAAGCAACAGTAGCTGCATTATACTGGGCAATGCATCTCAAATGCTAGTCACAATCACTTAAGACACAACCACCTACTGAGAAAGTACAAAAACACACACACACACATTGAAAAACTCAGATCTGGAAACAACAATACAGAAATTCATACGGAAATGAAAAAGAGTACAAATAGTCAAAACATTCCTCAGCAAAAGGAACAAAGTGGGAGGTATCACACTTACAAACTTTAAACTTTATTACAAGGCTATAGTAACCAAAACAGACTTGTATTGGTACAAGAATAGGCACACTGACCAATGGAACAAGACAGAGATTACGGAAGCAAAACAAGGACTCTCAACCAACTCACCTTCAACAAAGTCACCAATAACAAGCACTGGAAAAAAGGAGACCACATTTAGCGAACGGTGCTGGGAAAACTGGCTGACCACATGTAGAAGAATGAAACTGGACCCCTACCTATCACCACATACAAAAATCAACTCTAAATGGATTAAAGACTAACTATAAAACCTCAAACTATAGGAATTCTAGAAGAAGACAAAGGAAGCACCCTTCTGCACATAGGAGAAGGCAACGAATTCTTGACCAAGTCCCGAAAAGCGAATGCCATAAAAGCTGAGATAGGCAGCTAGGACCTCATCAAACTGATAAGCTTTTGCACAGCAAAAGAAACTATCAGAGAGTAAAGACACAACCCACAGAATGGGGAAAAATATTCGCAAATTATACATCTGACAAAGGCCTAACATCCAGGATCTCCAAGGAACTCAAACGAAGTAAAAGAAAAAAAGCCAACAACCCCCTTAAAAAGTGGGCAAAGGAAATGAATAGACACTTCTCAAAAGATGACATACAAGCAGTCAACAGACCCATGAAAAACTGCTCAGCCTCACTAGTCATCAGAGAAAAGCAAATCAAAATTAAAAAGAGATACCACCTATCGCTGGTAAGGATGGCTATCATTAATACATCAAAAAAAAAAAAAAGCAGATGCTGGCACGGGTGCGGAGAAAAGGGAACATATCTACATCGTTGGTGGGAGTGCAAGCTAGTTCAAACTCTATGGAAAGCAGTGTGACGATTTTTAAAATTACTAAAAATAGGTCTTCCATACGCTCTAGCAATCCTGCTCTTGATAATATAATCAGAGGAACATAAATTCTACAAAAAAGACTTCTGCACATGCATGTTTGTTGCTGCACTATTCACAATAGCAAAACCATGGAACCAACCCTACTGCCCATCAAAAGTGGACTGGATAAAGAAAATGTGTACATATACACAATGGAGTATTACGCAACCATAAAGAACAAAACCATGTGCTTAGCAGCAAATTGGACAGAACTGGACACCACCAAACTAAGTGATCTACCACAGAAACAAAGAACTGAATACCCCTTGTTCTCACTCATAAGTGGGCCCTGAACATTAGTCACATTAACATAAGGAAGGGATCAGCAGTCACTGGGCACTGTTAGCGGAGGGAGGGAGGGTAGAAGGTGAGAGCACGTGACAACACAGAGGGTACTTGGTCCATTACCAGTGGAAGTAAAGGCCAGTTAGAAGCTAAACTTCACCTGCATTCAGCCTACTTATGTAGTTAATCCCCATTTGTACCTACATCTCTATAGTAAAATAAAATAAATGCTCAAAAACATATAATAATCTCTTTCTCAACTAAATTTGACTAATATAGGACTGGCATGGACCTGGAATGTGGCTTTACTCTCTTGCACTTTAATAGAATAATTCTTCACATCAAATAATCAAATTATCTTTGAAGATTTCTAGAGAGAAAATAGATTTTTACCAACTCATAAACCTTTCATTGGAACTTATAGTTCATATTGATAAATTTTGCCATCCTATACAGTCTAAAGGTTTCAGTATGCTTCTTACATCAGTTCACAAAACATTACCTTCCTTTCTCTTTAGATACGCTAATATTTCATATACGGTTCTACATTTACGCATTTGTATTGCAATGGGATCAGTATCAAACACATACAATTTACTAAATCTGCTTGAATACTGTAAATGGCACATAGTTGGTTATATACTCGAGTCATTATTATATGTCCAAACATGCAAATAGGTTAGAAATTTTTCTCTTGACAGATAGCATGATGAAACACTAAATACTAAAACTTACAGCAATAACTTGTCTCAGCAATTGTAATTTGTACTGTTTGTAGGTTATTATCTTTGACTTTATTATATTTCAATAATCAGTTTCCTAGAGTTATGACTATAATTCTGACCTGAAAGTACTTCAAGATAAAACCCTGATCTCATTTGAGAAATGGGAAATTAAAATAAAAATCGTAAGCTACCATTTAACAGCACAGTCATACTGCTAAACAAGCATGCTTTTAAAAGGTCCAAATCAAAAATTTCTTTAGACAAAAATGTATACAGCAGAATATTTTGTGCATGGCTTCATTTCTTTATATGTTATATAGAAAAAAATCATTAATAAAGACAACTGTATTCATAAAACAGCATTATAGCAAAAAATAATGTGCATGCAAAGACTACCTATAAATACCTTAAAATAGATGGGAGCCATATCACCCACTTCCTTTGGGAGAGGAATACACTCATAGACCATGTGATACTGTTTCTTCATGCTCATATTAGTTTCTAAAAAGATGCAGTCCAATCCTTTATCTTCAAACATCTTTACCAATGATTTTCTGAACATCTAAAGAAAGAAGAGCTAGATAAATAAAACTCAGGAGATTCAAAATAAAGCATTTACAAGAGATTTGAAATATGAAAGTAATAAAAAGTACAATGAATCCCTCTAAAATGAGAAATCAATAAGATAAATGGTAATGTCTGAACTCTTCAATGTTACCTTATAGTTATGTAACTTTCTAAATCCACTATATAATTTCATATATTTAAGCAATGATTTTTTAAAACTGAAGCCCACACTCTGTATATATTAGAAATAGTTCCAGTAAACTAAAATGAGAAAAGGAGGACACAAAAATCAAATTTAGGTGGTAAAATATGCAGAACTGACAGTAAAATCATAGGAAAACAACTATAACCCAAAAAAAAAAAAAAAAAAAAGGGTACTCAGAGCAAATGGGCATCCTTAAATTCAGAAACAGAAAAGAGAATTCACCTCCAAGTGTTTCCCTGTGGTCATGGCACCTTTGTTTGTTGGTTCTGCTGAACCCTTCACTTGTAACCTTATATATTCACATAGCACTCTGTTTTCATATATGATGCTGCCCTATCAAGCATATGAAAGCCAAATACACTAAAGTTGAAAAGTAAAAGGGTTTTCTTTTCCCAGAGAGCTAACCATTACTATACCATCCCTTCTATATATGCATGTGTATGTATGTATTTCACACTCCTAGGCCTGAGGGACAGTTGCTTGCATGCATTCACCTGACATCACTGGTAGTACAGGATGGAGCTAGGGATTGAAAAAGGCCAGCTCTCTCCACACCACCATGTGCAAGTGTGAACCTCCAATGTGTCAGAATTTTAAATTCAAAGTTGGCCTCACAAGGGATCATATAAACATATTTGTCTAAGTAGGAAGACATATTTGATTTAGATTTGTCAGCCTGATTTATAATACTTTAATTAAACTTTTTTTACTTTGAGGTAATTATAGATCACAGGCAGTTATAAGAAATAATACAGAAAGATCCCATTTACCCTTTACTCAGTTTCCCCCAATGGTAACCTCTTAAAACGATAGTACAGTATCACAACCAGGACATCGACTAAGATACAGTCAAGATTCAGAGCAATTCCAACACCACTCATAAAGATTTCTCTTGTGGCCGGGCTTGGTGGCTCAGCCTGTAATCTTAGCGCTTTGGGAGGCTGAAGTGAGTGGATTACCTGAGCCCACGGGTTTGAGACCCGCCCGGGCAACTTGGCGAGACCTCATCTCCACAATAAATCAAAAAAAATCAGCTGGGCATGGTACTGCGCGCCTGTAGTTCCAGCTACCTGGAAGGCTGAGGCGGAAGGATCGCCGGAGCCCAGCAGGTCGAGGCTGCGGTGGCCGGGAGCAGCCACTGCACTCCAGTCTGGGCGACGGAGTGAGACTCCAACTCAAAAACAAACAACAACAAAAAAGATTTCTCTTATTACTCTTTTACTTTTTCTTCTTCTTCTTCTTTTTCCAGAAACAGGGTCTTGCTATGTTGCCCAGGCTTAAGTCCAGTGGCTATTCACAGACATGATCACAACATACTACAGTCTTGTATTCCTATACTCCTTGTACTCCTGGGCTCAGCCTCCTGAATAGCTGAGACTAGAGGTGCACACCATGTGCCTGGCTCCAACTGCCCTCTAATAGTCACCATAACTCCACACCTTAGGCACTTCCCATGCCCTCCTCCTCCACCTTAGCCCCTGGTAACCACCAATGTGTTCTGCATTTCCTTAATTTTGAAAAAGAAATGAACATTTCAGATTCCCTCTCCATCAGCAGAACACTACAGGACTACCCTCTGGAAAAAGCTAAAAAATAATAATAATAATAACTGAGCTGGAAAACCAGACACAGTTGAGAGTCTACAGTCTGAAAACAGAGGTGTTATAGGAAATGCTAATTAATGTTCTTAAATGTTCAAAACTCTGTCACCCATAGCCCTTTTCCCTCACCCAGCTTCCGGAAATTGGCAATCAGACATCAATAGCTGAGGCAGAAAGCAGAAAAAAGTCTTTTCTGGAGGGTCTGACTAGTCCCAAGAAAAAGACCTAAGGGTAACAACACTAGCTGTTTCCTAATGAAATGGCCCTGACACATCACACCACAGTAAAGTTCCCTGTACACAAACATCAACAACCATCCTCCCATCCCAACCCACCAATTTGGGATATTTTTTAAATGGGCCTACAGAGTTTGACTATAGCCTATGTCCAAGCAAATTTGTCAAACTGATAAGAACAGATGCAAAAGGAACCACGTTTCACTACAGATTTAACAAAACTAACAATTTGGATCATAATATAGTTTATGCTCTGCTGAAACTATATTAAATAGAAAGCCTGAAATTAAAATTAAATATTACCAATTAATGATAATTAAAAAAAAAAAAAAACACTTGAAAGAAGCTTCTCCTGAATTTGCAGACAACATTTTGTACTAAGTCAAATCACTTTTAATATATCTAATGTAAGAGGTGAATAATCATAAGGTTATTCACCAGGGTAGAATTAAAGTTGTAGGTGTACATATTTGAAAGTAAAACAGCAACAACAACAAACTGTACTTCTTTGAACTAGGGTTAAGATATTTCTTTAGTTCACGATCCTATTCACATTTATAACTAACAATTTTTTCTTTTACCACACAAAAGGAGCTATATGCCACTATTTGCATACAATAGTTTGGCTTTTCCTCCCTTTCCCAATTTTCCATAGGCATTTGGCTTAGAAAATCTGCTAAACTATAATGTAGGCTGTACTAGAATATATACTAACCTTTTGATAGAATTAATAAATGATTATATCTTTGCATTTCTTACAGAACCTAAAATATGAAATTCATGTACTCAGTATCTGCTGAATTAAATAAATTTCTTCTTTAGCCAATTAATTTTTTCCCTCAAGGAGTTTAATTTCTTATAGAAATATAAAACACACACTCAATTGCTGTAATTACTTAAACTATTTTTGGCAGTTTATTTTGCTCTAAGTCAAATCAGTTTCATAAGTATAAAAATTTTAAAGGCATCCCAGAAAAGTTCTAAAATAATTCTAAAAACCAAACTTTCACACTTGCTACCTTATATTACCTACTGTCACTGCTAGGAAAAACCAAACTTTCACCTAAAAATATTTGTCCACATTCTTACCCTGGCTTGGCCACGGATGCAGAAAAGCAATCAGCCCTTTCAACTTTCACAGCATACAAACTTAAAAAGTACAGGGTGTTTGAACCAAATTTCATGAAATGCCATCAAAATATCTCTTCTTTTGACATCTTTACTAGCATGTGGCAAAGACTAGTAGTAGTCCCTTTTGAAGCTGTAACTCACAATTTTCACATTTTCTAATTAGATTTCTTGTAACCCCTATATATTTGCTAGGTATTAGAAAAACAAGAGTTTTCTTTCTTTCTTGATCATGATTAGGTTTAGAAATAATTTAGCAGCAATTTCACCTATGTTGTGCCTCTCACTCTCTTAAAGACTCAGTCACAAAAACAAGTCCCTGAATCTAAAAGCTAAGCCAGGTTATGAAGAAAAAAGCAAAAATTAAAGCTAGTAACAAAATCGCCACAAAACCACAGTAACAGAGAAGGCCAATTCACGACAGAAAAATATGGCAACTACTTAATACAAACCTCTGGCTCTTAAAATTTCTTTTATTAACTGAACACTTCTTTCCTTGTAAGCTGGGCTTTGTTAGCTTACTGTGGTAAGAATGATTCTCATGCTAGACCCAGGCTGGAGTGCAGTGGCATGCTCACAGCCACGGCAGCCTCAACCTGCTGGTCTCAGGCGATCCTTCCTCCTCAGCCTCCCAAGTAGCTAGAATTACAGGCCACACGCCACCATGCCCAGCTAATTTTTTTATTTCTGTAGAGACAAAGCCTCACCAAGTTGCCCAGGCTGTTCTTGAACCCCTGGGCAGAGGCTCATCCTCTCGCCTCTACTTCCCAAAGTGCTGGGATTACAGGCATGAACCACCATGCTCGGTTAATTTTTTTTAAGTTAAAAATAATTATTACTTTGTCACAGTTTATTTAATAGACAAAAGTTCTCAAAACCTGGAGTACATAAGGGAAATAAAATAAAATGGACACATTCCGATATATATGTATAAACACAAGTGTTTAAGTTCAGAAACTAAAATCATTAAACAGAGGGATAAAATCTGTTGGAATTTAACACAATAGTTATTAAATCCTGCTCATGAGCTGTGCAATGACAATGAACATTATGGGGCCGACCTGAATTTCCTCCCAGATGTCTTCATCCAACAAGGTAGCTGCTCTATGGTGCTGCAAAGGGACTATCAGGCAGTGCCCCTCAGTGAGAGATCGGAAGTTAGGTAAACACAAATAAACCTACATGGGGGGGAAAATTCAAAAGGAGAAATGCTATTGTCATTTACTCTCAGTTGCAACAGATGAGTCAACAATAGAGAAAAAGATGACTACTTAGTAAAGTATACCTGCTTTTAAGAAATGCTTTTTATGCTAATATTTTTTAAGATATTTAATATTCTTAATATTTTGAAAGCCATGAGGATGGCTTTTAATAAACTAGCAATTTATAGCATAAGTCTCAGTTTTCACTGGTATAAATCAGACAAGGATTCAGATTAGTCAAAAAAAGGCAGAATGAATGGCACTTATTCATTATTTGTATCTACTCCTACTTTATTCTTAATCTAAAGTAGGAGTAGATACAAATACTAAGGAGGCTTAGATCAGGATATCTGCCTAAATTTGCAGTAAAATCACAAGCTCATTCATGAAAAGAAAAAGAAACAAAGATTAAGAGCTCTGGTGTACAACATCTTTACAACCCTGGTGTATAAAGTCCAGTAAGGGTGGCACCCACTTCAGACAATTTGTAGCTTCCAAAATACACTGAGCTGTCCTATACCTCCGTGCCTTTGCTCACACTGCCCTCTATTTCCTGAATTCTGAAATACATCCCATTCCACCATTAAACCGTAACACAAGACACTTCTGTGAAACCTTCCTTGATATTTAAGGGTAACTTAAACGTTCCTCCATTGTGTTCCCCCATTGTGTTCCCGTAACATTCCTGCACTTACATCACTGCATAAAAAATTGACCTGTTTATGTATTTGCCTGCTCCCCATAAAACTGTAAGCAACGTGAGGAGATTTTAGCCATATTCATATTTTTAGAACCTAACAAAAAGCCTGATATACACCAAATGCTCAATAAATACTTGATGAATGAATGAATTACTAAACAGTCTTGTTTCCATTTCTAAATCCAATTAAAAGTAGATGACTAGAATCATGTAAAATATTAAAGAATAAACACAAATCTTTTTAAAGTGATAACCATAATACGTGCAAGTTGGGAAAAAAACTTAGAAAAAATTAAGACAAGTAAGTAGTCAATATTTTTTTCTATTGGTTAAATTCTAAATGGAATTTTAAAATTTACCTTTTTGATAAAGCATCAAGAAGGGTAAGGAAAAAAGTTTAAAAAAAAAACCCAAATGGATAAATTGACTATCTTAATGAACCAAAGATATTAAAGACTGGAGGCGTGCGTGTAATCGTATGTATGTAGCAAATAAAATAAATATGTATACCTTCCAAACTATTAGCTCCTGAAGTCAGCATTCATTCATTCAACCTCTTCTACCTTTTCTCACTCACCTCCCTCCTACCTTCTTTCTGTTCCACCAATGCCAAGCTCATTTCTTCCTCAAGGCTCTTTACTTACTGATGGTCCTTTCTGAAACATTATTCATTCACATCTACATATTACTTGTTTCCTCTCATCTTACACATCTTTACTAAAATGCCTCAGAGAACCTTCCAGACCACCTTATCAAAAATAATACCTCCATTATTTTATCCCATTTTCCTCACTTTATTTGCTTTACAACAACTAACACTCTCTTAAATCAGGGCAACTATTACTTCATTTTCTGCCCTATTTCACTAGACTACAAGCTCCAAAAGTCTATCTGATTCTCCAGGGACTAATTAGGGTCTGGCACATACCTGGTACACAAAAGTTATTTACTTATAAGAATTAAATCAATAAATATTTATTAAAATAAGTTACTGTTATGTGCAATGAACAGGGCTAAATGCTTGGTGTTCCATGGTGAGCAAAAGTTATCTCTGCCATCATGGAACTTAAAAACTATTAGGGGAAAGACAGAACAAACAAGTGAAACAAAGAAAGTAGAATCAACTTCCTCAAACTGTGAGGCATTCTATGAATAAACAAAAAGGTTCAGTAAGAAAGTAAGCAAAGGCTAATAACCGTTGTATTTCTTACCTTAACACCTATTGCCACAATAAGGTGCTTGGGAAATTGAGAGCTGTCAAAGCAATACAGACATTTCTCCATTTGTGCAACAAGACTCCGATGCTCGGCGATAGCTTTTTTCCTCTGGTTCTCTTCCTCTTCACCAAGACGTTCCTTTGTAGCTGCTTTGGAGACAAACATGTCATCCAAAGTGTAATAGTCTCCATCTGTTTTTCCCATGAACTGCAAAGCCAAAATAACAACAGTGGAGAGGAGAAGGCAGTATTAAGATTATATTGTATGATAGTATCCTAAAGTCATGACTGTATGTTCTATGATAAAACTCATACATTAAAAAGAAGAAAACATGATTAAAATTTAAGCTTGACTGTCAAGAGTTCATCCAGCAGCAGCATCGCCACAGCTAAAGTTTACTGAATATATACTATATTTATGTTTTATGCTTCTATGAGGTGGGACTGTTGTCATTTTCATCTCATCGATGAGGAAACTGAATCACAGAGAGATTAATTAAGACACTTTAAAAATTAGCATATGCACTACATAGAATATGAAATATTTTTCTATCACATCTCCAAGAGCCTTCCCCACACCTCTCCTAACATAAACTGTGGACAGATTGATGCTTTTAAAGCACACATTTTATTTTCTTATTTTATTTGTGTCCCTGCTTAAAATTCTCAGTGAGCTCTACACTGTGTACAGGATCAAGTTCAAACTCTTGCTTGGCCTACTAAATCAGACACATGGATAGCCATAATGGCTAAAAGCTTAGATTCAACAGTAAAAATGGTCATGGTAAAATTCTATCTTTTGTCTGTATAACCTCAGGCATATTTTCCTCTGGGTGCTTTCTATGCCTTATTTCCTCATTTTACATGGTTATAACAATACAGGCCGAGTGTCCCTTATTCACAAGATGCTTGGGACCAGAAGTATTTCAGATTTTGAATGTTTTCAATTTTTGGAATATATGTATCATGAGATATCATGGGATGGGGCCTAAGTCTAAAATGAAATTCATTTATGTTTCATACACACCTTAGACACAAAGCCTGAAGGTAATTTTAAACAGCATCTTTAATAATTTTGTTCGTGGAACAAAGTTTCTGCAAGATGAACCATCAGAAAGCAAACATGTCACTACCTCAGCCACCCATGTGGAATCACAGCAAGTTTGCCTTTACGCCCACCTACTGCATCAGCACTTCCCAGAACAACTATTCTGTCCCTGGTGTCCTTAATTCCTGCACAGACTGTCTCATCAGCCACAGCAGTGTCTTTCTGGGTCAACAAGACATGAGATCTAATTCTACTTTTTTCAGTCCTAGGCTAGATTTAGTTGTCACCTCCATGAAAGGCATTTTCTCCATCTTCCAAGCACTTCCAGTGTGTGTGTATGTGTACCCCCATCAGCCTCATGATGACTATACTGCATCATAACGGCTCATGAACTTGTCTTTTTCTTCCATTACACTATGTTCTACTCATGTTCTATTTAGCATAACAGAAGTACAAAAGTAGTGAGTATTAATAACAAAAAGACATTTTCTCCATCATCAAATACAAAGCCCATTGGGTCTGAGCAGACAATTAAAAAGATTTGAAGACAAAGTGGTCTATTCATGACAGAAAAAGTAGATTTCAGAGCAAACAATATTATGAAAGCTAAAGAAGGTCTTTTGATAAAGGAATCATAAAATGAAGAGGATACAACAATCCTAATAACAGACCATAAAATATATGACCACAAAACCCGGTAGAACTGCAGAGGAAACAGATAAATCCCCAACAGTAATCACAGATTTAAATACCATTCTCTCTATAATTGGTAGAAAAAACAGAAAATCAATAGGTATATAGAAGACGTGATTACACCATCAACCAACATGGCCTAATTGACATTGACAGAAACTCTACCACACAGCAGCAGAATACACATTCTTCTCAAGTGTACTGAAACATTTAGCAAGATAGATAACATTTAGGGCCATAAAACAAATCTTGATAAATTTAAAAATATTTTATTAACACAAAGTTCTGTTAATACAATATAATTAAATTAGAAATCGGTAACAGAAATATCTTTGGAAAACTGCGAAGTATTTGGAACGAAATAGTGCACTTCTAAATAACCCATTGATCAACAAAAAAATAAAAAAGAAACTTAGAAACTATTTTGAATTGAAATAAAACAAAAATATAACATATCAGAATTCGTGGGATGCTGCTAAAGCAGTAGTTAGAGCGAAAGTTATAGCATTAAACATCTATATTAGAAAATAAGAAAGGTCTCAAATCAATGTCAACTTCTACCTTAGAAACTGAAAAAGAAAATGAACCCAATGTAAATAGAAGAAAATTTTTTAAACACCAATATTTTAAAAATCACGTAAAAAGATGATTACTAAGGCATTTCTGAGAGCACATTAACTTTCTTGTCCCTATTAGCAATTTATATTTTCTTCCTTTTTTTTTTTTTTTTTTTTTTGAGTTGGAGTCTCACTGTCACCCAGACTGGAGTGCAGCAGCCGCTCCCGGCCACCGCAGCCTCGACCTGCTGGGCTCCGGCAATCCTTCCGCCTCAGCCTTCCGAGTAGCCGGAATTACAGGCGCGCGCTACCACGCCCAGCTAGTTTTTTTTAATTTATAGAGATGAGGTCTCGCCAAGTTGCCCAGGCGGGTCTCGAACCCGCGGGCTCAGGCCATCCACTCACATCAGCCTCCCAAGGGGCGGGATTACAGGCTGAGCCACCGAGCCCGGCTTATTTTTCTCCATTTTAATCCTTGTATACCTCCCTACTCATTTAGGTCCGTCTGTTTATGGAAACTGCACTGTCTTACACATCATTGTTTTAACATGAGATCTTTATCCAAACCATAATTCATTACATTTTTAAAATATTAGAACTGGTCAATCATTTTCATGATAGTAGTAACCAACTACATGCTAGGTACTAATATAAAACTTAAGTATTCTCTAATCCAAATATCCTTGTAACAGAGGAACTGTTATTCTCACTTAGCTGATTAAAAAACTGAGGCTGTTTGCAACCAGCCTGGGCAACGTGGCAGGTCCTCTTCTCTACAATAAACTTAAAAATTAGCCGGGCATGGTAGTGCACACCTGTAGTTCCAGCTATTTGGAAGACTGAGGTGGAAGAATCACCTGAGCCCAGCAGGTCGAAGCTACAGTGGCAGTAAGCGTGCCACTGCACTCCTGCCTGGGCGACAGAGACTCCAATTCAAAAAACAAAAAGAATTGAAGCTAAGAGAGAAGCTAAATGACTTAATCAAAATCATATAGCTACTAAGGGACAGAACCAGGAATCAAAGGTAAGCTTGACGACAAAACTTAAGAATGCCTGGTATATTAGTGAGGCCCACTCCCTTAAGAAACCAAACTTGAAAACACAAAAAGGATATATTGTGAGTAAAGTCTGTGAAGCAGAATAAGAGCTAGAAGAAAACTCATTTCATCCAGAATAAACATACCAAATCAAGTTAAGACAGTTATCAAAGAAAGCATGGCTACCTAACAGGTAGTTATCTTATCTAAATTATATTAACAGGAATACAATATTCACTTCTATATACAAAACTGTGTCCACATATGATATAGTCCATTGTAATTTTTTAAAGCTCAGAAATGATCAGGGAAAACATTCAATTCAAATCAAATGTTTTATACGTAGAATACAGTATTTCTATTCTTTAAATCTAGGTTTCATGGATGTTGCCAAACCTCTCTGATTTATTTATAGTATTTGAATTGAAAATGATACAGTCTTGCCAACTGAGTCTGAATGATCCTTCAGCACAGCTGAAATATGATCCTCACCTGTCCAAGAACAGTAGTTCTCTCCTCCTACAGTCTCTAATTATTTACCCATGATCTTTGTGCTGGGGTTTGACCCTTAATGCTTTTTAATTTACCAGTCATGTATACCTCTTCTATGACCTTCAGTCCACCATATCCTCATATTTGACAACAGCAGCCAACCTTTTTTTGATAGGCTGACTGTTAAAAGACAGGGGAAAATGTTCTCAGTCTAAGAGGGAAAAAGCAAACAAAACTACTGAAGGAAGAGAGGGAAAGAAAGTGAAGAGAGGCATGAAAATTTGTTTCCTCTTCATTTAGACAGAATTCTAAAGAAAGCTGATGATACCGTATAAGCTCAATTTGGTACACTATAAATGCAAACCAAACCCCAATGAGTTAACCACTTCACACTCACGAGGATGACGAGATTCAGTCAGATAACAAGTATTGTCAAGGATGTGGTAAAACTGGAATCCTCATATACTACTGGTGGGAATCTAAAATGGTGCAGCTCCTTGGAAAATATTCTGGCAGTTCCTCAAAGAATTAAACACAGATTAACTAATCAAAAATTAAGCATATGGATTACCAGATTACAGAGAAATTCCACTCCTAGGTATATACCCAAGAAAAACATGCCCACACAAACTTGAACATGAATCTCTGTGG
>CAUYQG010082417.1:0-19494 GCA_963574415.1 Tarsius wallacei
CCTGACTTGGGGCATCTCTGAAAAGCCACTCCACTCCTGGACCCCCAGTGAGAAACGGCGGGAGGCACCACGACTGTCCTGCGGCCTGTGCCTCCCGGTCCGGGAGTCGGGTGCTACTCCCTGTACGACACCAGCCCTGACCCCACTCTCGGCCAACGTGCTGCGTGCAGATCTCTCAGAGGGATGGCTGGCTGCAGAAGACCTCGGGCCCACCCAGTCTCCACGGGTCTCTTTGGCGACGTCCTTGGGGAGAATGAGGGTCCTTCCGTGACCCCTCTGTGTTGGGGTCCCACATTCCCATGCAGGAGTGGCGAGGAGGCAGGGCCACCCTGGGGAGGGTGAGTCTCTGAGACCTCTGATTCTGTGGAGGTCTGCGAGGCGAGGGACCAGGAGCAGCTCCTTGGCCTCGCGTATTAAAAGGTGACTGTCCCGGAATGTGGGCAGCAGAATGCCCACAGAAGAGACCACCAGTGGCACCTGGGGACACGGGCTGAATGTCTGTGTCACTCCACGCTCACAGTTGAAACCGAATCTCCAACGCAATGTTGGAGGTGGGACATTTAGAGGTGACAAAGTCACGAGGGCTCTGCCCCAGTGGTGGAATTGGCACCCTCATAGACAGGCCAAAGGGAGCGGGTGCCCTTCCTCCCATGAGACACGGTGAGAAGACACAGATACTGAATCTGTCGGCACGCCGATCTCAGGCTTTGGCCTCCAGAGCCGGGAGCAACATGCTCCTGCCCTCAAACCCCCCGGTCCGAGGCATCTTTAACAACAGCCCAGGCCGACCGGGATGCCTCACTTCTTTCCCTTACAATGTTCAACTGATGACAGAATCTAGTGGACTTTCCCTAGGCCAAGCATGACACAGAAACAACACAGGGGATTTGTGATGAAAGGCCAGGAAATGGTGTTGTGTCCCCTCACTAGCACCATTTCTAGACCAGAAAATCCGTCAGTGCAGCTGCCAGAACAAAGAGGAAGAAATACATCAAGGCAGAAAAAACGATGAATAACATTGGCGGGAAACTAAGGGCAGAGTGAATACTGTGGATGGCATGGACACCTGTGGAAGAATTGAATGTCCCACCTGAAGACAACATCCTCACTCCTGCAGAAGAGGACCTCACAAACAGCTGTGGAAGAACCGGGTGTCCCCTCTGAAGACGGCATCCTCACTCTGAAGAAGACCGCAAGGACACCCATGGAAGAATTGGACATCCCATCCGAAGACGGCCTCAACACTCCTCCAGAAGAGGACCTCACAAACCCCTGTGGAAGAATCATCTTCCCTTGGGAAGTTGGCATCCTCACTCCTGAAGAAGAGGACCTCACTGACACCTGTGGGACACTGCGCCACGCCAACCAACTCAGGGCTGTGCTGAGGGCCAGGGGAGAGTAAGATGGGAGGATGATAATTTGGTTTTCCCTTTTGCCCTTGAGGGCTGGTTCCCAGGCCACTGCACAGCTAATTGTGATCACGTAAGTCGCTACACCCGTGACAGCAGGAACCGTCTGTGCACGGAACGTTGCATCAACAGTAACACAGACTAAAACTAAAAACACCAGGTAAGCTGTGGACACATGGACAGGAGCTTGCTTCTGCCTGCGAAGCCCACAGCAGGTTGGTTCGACCGTCGCCCCGTGGTCCCGCATCCAGGCGCCCAGGGGAGGGAGAAAAGTGGAGCAAAGGTGGCAAGTCCAAAGCCGGATGAAGCCATTTGCAGCAAGGCCATCCAGACGTCATGCCGGAAAGGAAGTGGAAGATGTTTGAAAGCAGAAAGATCCAGAAGAATCTTTCTAGCCCACTTGCTTCACAGATAAAAGAACCAAGGCTAAGCGTGGTTATGTGATGAGACCATCTCCCAGCCCATTTGTGCTGCTTGGACAAGCGGCCACAGACAGGACGGCTTCACCACAGACGCCCCGCTCCCACAGGTCTGAAGGCTGAAGTCCAGGATTCGGAGTCCATCTGCAGGTCGGTTCTGTCTGGCAAGGACCCTCTTTCTGTTCTCGGTATCCCTACAATGCAGAGAAGAAGCAGGCTCACGAGGGATCCCGGCCCATCCCCAAGCTTGTGTCGCCTGATCTGAAACACCGTCTCTAAAAGTCCAGGTCCCAACACTGGCACTGCCATCTGGGACTGTGCTTGTGGCTCTCTGATCCTGAAGAGGCACTGCTTGGGGCTGGCAGCTCTCTTGGTGACACTTCTGTGTGAATCAGTTCACCATCTCTAGTCCCCGCAGTCCCAGCGGACCGCTCTCTCAAGAAGGCGTCTCTGTCCACCCACAGAGCCTGAAGCCACTCCCTGCTTGTGACAGCAGGCTTGCCTGGGGACACCGTCAGGCAACAGAAGGCAGAGCCCTAAATGTTCAGCCCTGTCTGACCCGAGCCGCAGGTCTTCCTGGAATCCTCGTGGTAGTTTCTTTCTGAGGTTAACTCTGACGGTTCTATGACCGCCTTCCACCGTGAGGAACTCGCGCTTGCGTGCCCATGCAAGGAAGTCAGCACAGTGGCAGGTCAGATTGGGTGGACGTCAAGACACATGTTGAACCCGACACTGCGTGCCAGCTGCACCCATTCCTGCCCCGACTCTGTGTGATGCCTATCCATGCATCCGATGACGGTCCCTCTGTTCCTTAGGAGATGAGGCTGCCCGGCAGCATCTGCTCTTGACTGAGCTGCAGCCTGCGGTCCCCAAGGCACCTGCAGAGCGGCCGCTACTGTTTGGCTTTCCTTTGGTCCTCCTCTTGGAGGGCAAGGAGGATGAGTGTCTGCCGACCACTCCTCTGGTGGGGGCCGTGTCTGTCCTTTGCTAGTCCCAGGGCGTTTCATTCACACACACACACACACACACACACACACACACACACACACGCGCAATCCTTGCTCTGGAACACTTTCCCATGCTCCTTGTCACCCAATCTTTATCTAGTGAGACTGAGCCCGTGTGGAAGGGCATAGGTGACCCTGGGTGCACTGATAAGATGGCAGACTTCCATCCTTTTGGAGTGTGAAGGGAGCAATTGTAGTTTCAGGCCATAGTGAGGACCACGCGTAGAATAAATGCAGGAAACATGCACAGGCCTCTCTCAGTAGGCAAATGGCAAGCTGAGACCCGAGGAATGAGAGAGGAAGGGGTGGGGGGCATGACCTGTGCCAAGGCCCTGAGGAGAGGTGGGGCTGGGTTTGCCCCAGGGCTCCATGGCGGACAAAGGAGGTGGGCGATTGGAAGTGGAAGGCGGCCATGTCATCTGTGCCTAGTGGGGAAGGGGGCATGCCCACTTGCCAGAACAGGCTGACGCAGACCTCTGTGGTGGCAGTCAGCAGTCGGGCCTCCTCTCACCCGCGAAGGGGTCCTGGTGTGTCCAACTTGTCTTGCCCTCACCCTGCTGAAAAGGCTTGCTGGAAGCCAGGACTCTACCCCATTCGAGGTGGCAGCCGCTGAAAGGCGTCGGCAGGGACAGGCAGGCCTCGATTTGGGTTTCGGGCTGCTCAGCCACCGCTGGAGAGCCCATGTGGAAGCAGAAGGGGCTAAGGAGGCTATCACGGCAGCTCGGGAAAGGAAGGGTGACGTGCGCACAAGCAGGGACGTGTCAGGTTGAGCCACGACTGCCATCTTCCTCTTGCACCCCTGCCGCAGGCTGGGCAGATCAATGCAGAGGTGCTGGCCCTGAGCCCTGCTTGGGACTGAGCCCAAGTCCCCCTCCCTGAGTGCTGGCCACTCATGGTGCGCCGGGCCCCAGGGCACTGCAGGAGGGGCGGCCCTGGCCCCAGCCAGCTCAACCAGCAGCACATGCCCCTCGTGACGGGCCACAGAGGGCCCAGCAGCCACCCGGTGACTGAACTCAGGGCCTCCCTGAAGGGCCTTCTGGGGATGTGGAGCCCTCAGCAGGGCCGTGGGGCAGTCAGCCTCCCCACCTCATCCTGGGCCCTCACGCCCCACAAGGGTTCCCCAGAGTCACCTGCGTGCAAGTCCCACTGCGGTCCGTGGCCGGGGGCCCCTGGCCTACAGTTCCAACAAGACCATGGCGGCCCACCAAGAGCATCTGGTGTGGCCCGGCCTGCCGTCTCCCTGGCTCGAGAGCTGAGCTTCCCTGAGCCCCTGCTGGTGCATGCCAGACCGTTTGCTGTGGTCCTGGTCGTCCTCGTGAGTAGAGCTGCCCGGCCTGTCTTGGCTGGGCTCCTTTCAGCCACATGTGCTGTGTAGGCTGGTGACCAGGTTTCTGGACACGGGAGCCCTCGCTACGCTGCTGCACCCTGGCAGTTGGTTCCGATCTGGGAGGCAGCGGCTCTTCTTGAAGCTCCTTGACTCCCTGCTCCCCAAATCCAGGTTGGCACTCTGGTTATTTCCCAGGGGAAAGGGAAGATCCCATAAATTCCTTTTTTATTTCTTTGATTCACGAGATTATGCCTAGTGTTTCCAGATAGCGATGTAAAAGTTATTAAAATAAATTACAGCAGAGCCCCATTCTCTATGGCTCATTTTCACCGAGAACACAATATCTTAGGGATTCAATCCCGCTCTCCAAACAGAGCAGCAACCAGTGAAGGCCGGACTCTGGGCCGCCGGAGTCAAGAGAGGACTGTTTGTCTCTTCAAAGTGACACGTCACACCTCAGCCCTCACCGGCACCGGGGCCACACGTGCTTGGCGGGAGGAGGGATGGAGGGCTCCCATTCGCTGTGTCACAGGAGCTCTCCCTCAGCTGGTGGTCTCTGGGCGGTGTCCAGCCCTCCAGCCGAAGGAGGTCTTTCAGCCCACCTCTGCTCACGGTAAAGGCCCACAGGAGGAGGGAGAGAGTCCACGTAAATGCACACACATTATCCTCTCCTTTCCCTCGTTCAACGGACATCGAGACCCCCATGGGGTCGTGTCCAGTTGCACGAGCATTGGGGAGTGTGTACCCCACTCCCAACGTACAGCGTGCCCCTTGGCTTGACTCCCACTGCAGTATAATAAAAATATTCTGTTTTTCCTTCTAATAACTTTCTTTCTTTCTTTGATTAAAAATCAAAAATTTCTTCTATTTCAGATCACCTGCCCTGAGCACACCTTCTGCCGCAGAAATCTTCCGTCTTCAATTGATTTTTCCTTTTGTGGGAAAATCAAGCCAGAAAGAGCATCTTCCCTATTGATCCAGAGCAAAACATTGCTCTCAGCCATCCTCAGCGACTTGTTTATACTTATTTCCAAAACATTGCCTGTGTCACATGCTTGTCACCCCTGCATGGGACCAGTGACATCAGCTCCACTGGTGAAGACTTGACAGATCTCCCAATTTAGTCTCAGAGCCTTAACTTCCTCGTCTGTGAGATGGGGACAATACCGACCTTGAAGCATTCTTGGGGATCAAAAGAATTCCTGGTGGTGCAGACTTGGCTGTGGCTGAAACACGCACAGCGTGCATTCCAACAGAAGGTTCCTCCCACTCTTCCTGCCCAGGAGTTCCTCGTCCGTCCGTTCATTCAACAATTCAGCAGACATTTCTGCTTTGCTGGTGCAAGATGCCGTTTCAGGCCTGGAGGCCCTGACACCAGCAAGACAACGTGCCTCATGCCGTCAGGTCCCTTCCAGCGGGAGGAGGGAGCGGTGCAGGCCCGACACGTGACAGGAGTGCGTTGGTCATGGTGACAGGACAGGAAATAAGCGGAGGGAAGCTGCTTCACAGTCACAGTCAGAGGAGGCAGAATTGGAGCTGAGCCCCAGAGGGTGGGAAGGAGCTTGGCCAGCTGGGCATCTGTAAAGAGTTTTCTAGAAGAGGCCTGAGGTAGGGAGGGCTTCATATGCACCACGGAGAGTGGTGGGCAGAAGCTGGGGCATCGAGGGCCACGTGGGCAAGTGGAGAGCTTGTATTTGATGTCATTCTCATGCAGGGAGAGAGCCTTTGGGAATTTGCAGTGAAGCAGAAGAGGGACCAAGAGTGGATGACAAGTGAGGCTGAACATTTTTGCATGTATCTGTTGGCTGCTCGTATGTCTTTTTTAGATTGGGGATCCTTTCTGTTGTTCCCAGTGGTGGAGGTCTCCTCCCACTCTCCACCCCACTTATGGCTTTGCTGCATTGACTGCATTTACTTGCCATGAGGTGTCTTAGTGCCAGACATCTCCCTCTTTTTTTTGGAACCAGGTTACTGTAACCTTCCAGTGGAGGGTTGTGATTTTAGTTGGGTTACCTCAACAGATTTTCATTCAGGAATCAGGAATAGATTCGAAAGTACCAACCACCCTTACTTGCATTCGTACTTGAAAATGTCTGTCAGGTATCCAGTATCTCTAGGAGTTGATGATAACTCTTGACATCTTCCTACCAGTTGACTTAGGCTTCTTAAATTCCTTGCACTAATTGAGATTTTCACAAGCAGAGTTAGAGGGAATACTTTCAGCCCCCAAAACAAAGGGCAGTTTCAAGTTATTGCCTGTAAGTCTTTGTTATTTCAGCTGTCACCAAATGGGATTTTAGGCATTTATGGTAGGAGAGTACAGAATAGAAATTAGGGATGACAAAATAACTTCAACATATATGACTCTTTACTGCTGACCTTAAGACTTGCTAGAGTGTGATTATTTCACCAGTTACTTCCTTGCCTCAATATTTCTCTTCCAGCATTTTGATAACCTAGTTTGATTCCTCCTGAAGCTCCTGGGTAGGGCATTTAAAAGATGTAAAGACTGTTTTATAAGCTAAGATCATATACTATATTAAATAAGACAATATTTTTTAAATTGCCCATACCCTGTGACTTAACTTCCATCACTCTGGTCTTTCTTAGAAGAATGTGAGTATTCATAAATAGGCCATATAAACAGCATACCCAGAAGCAAAATGAGAAAGGAAATCCTTCTCTCCTACTGTCTCTTTCTTCAACTCTCATGCCTCAAGGATTGAAGGGAGCTCGAGTCACTTTGAGTAATAATAAAACCTTATAATGACTTCTATTTAGGATTTATTATTTACTCCTTTATCTTTTTCTTTCTCCATACCCCATAATCAAATTTTAAATGTAAAAAACATTCTTACTATTTTGGAAGTTTATTTTTATTTCACACTAATCTCATATTTTAGAATGTATTTTGTTCTAAAAGTCACCATCCCATTGTGATTAGATAAGTCATAGGAAATACTTTCATCTTCCATTCAGTGCCCGGGAGCAGTTGATGAATGCACAAGAAAGCTCTTTACCCCACTCTCCCTTGTAATTTCCAAGAAGGTAAGGTCTGTGTTGGAATGCTAACACCTTGAAGCCGCAGGTTTTGAAAAAGTCATGGGGTAAATGCATAACACTCACTCTACCGTTTGCTTTTAGAGGACACTTCTAAGACGAGCCACCCCACACCCGGGGGAGTTAAAGAACATGAAAAAGACAGTGGAAAATTTACGGAATGACATGAATGCTGCTAAAGGACTGGATTCCAACAAAAATGAGCTTAATCACACTCTTGACCGAGTGACCACATCTGTGTAGAAGTGCGCCTCGAGTTTTACCTCCCGTGTCTTCCTCTGCTGTCGAGACGTTCCTGTCTGCTTCTGAGGAGCCCCTGTGACCCTTGTGTGACCAGCACCTGTGCATCATCTCCTGTGGAGTGTGGGATGCTGCTCTCTCCCAGGAAGTGCCTTACTCTCACTCACTCCCATGGTCTCCCGGCATGATTTCTTTTTTTAATTGCAGTTGTTTGTAACATGTAGAATACACTACTGTAAACATCGGACCTTTGTTTTTGTCTTATGTTGGGGTAAGGGAGAGCAGGAAGGGAAATGTTTGTCCTCCTCCCTTCCACAAAGTGCTGGGACATTTGAACCCAAGTTCTCTTGGGCCTACTGATGAGAGATACTTTTATGTATGGGGAAAAATGGATACTTTAAAAAATCTTTTTTGGCAGCTCAGATGGTGTAAATTTAAAAATTTTGTATAGGTATTTCATTAAAAATGTATTTCTTTTGTGTTATTTTATCTTGAAAAACGGTACATATTTTAGTATTTGTGCAGAAAAACAAGCAAGTCCTTAAGTATTTGTTTCAATTTGTACCATCCACTTGTGCCTTACTGTATCCTGTGTCATCACGTCCAACCAGTTGTAAACAGTGGCATACTTGGGCGGTGAGATGAGACCAGGAATGTGGTACTTTGAAAGCAGTGTTGCATTTTAATCAGTGATCTACCTGGTGGATTTGTTTTTAACCAAAAAGATGAATTACCAACAATTTATAAATTACATCAGTTGATTTTTTTTTAAAAAAGATGAACCAAAGGATTAGACTACTAATATTTCATTTCTTACAGTTTAACTTTTCATGAATGAATCTCTTGTGAGTGCAGTGTCCGACTGTCCCTATTCCGAAGGTGTATACCCTTTGTAAAATAAAATACTGTAGAAAAGCACAAAAAGAAAAGCCTGGTTCAGAAATTCAGTGGGTAAATAAATTATGTACTGCAAAAGGAAGTATGATTTTTATTCAAGAAAGCTTTAAAGTTTTTATATCCAGATATGAAACCACAGTAAAGCAAAATAAACTACTATCAAAATAGAAATGTTGCTATTTTTATAAGTGCAATGTAATTTGTAAATAGAGTTTGAATCAAAGTATAACAAAATACTTCTTCAAGATTTAATTTTAAGTCTGCTAATTTAAGGGATACTGGGGTATGTTTTGGTGTGTTTTGGGAGTTTTTTGGTTCTTTTTTTGGGGGGTATGCTGTGATAAAAGAGAAATGAAATGTGCCAGTCACTGTATGGTGTCTAGGAAAATCATGTTTTGTTTTGTTTTTCTCCGTAAAATAAACTTACCCTGGACATTGGCCATACAACTTTTTAAAATGATTATTTTGTATGTTCAGATGATGGCAGATAGCCAAATTCTTTGATAGTGTGCTCCGGTCCATAAAGTATCTAAATTACTGGTAGTTTTGAGTAACCTCCTATAGACTTGCATTGACAAAGGGCAGAACCTAGCACACTGCCTTTAGCTCCAGCTTGTAATTTCGGGTTGTGGTTTTCTGGCCAATTGGACTCCTTAGAAACCTGTTTTCAACCAACCAGATAATGATACCTTCTTTTATTTCTATATATTTACACATTGGGCTCACTTAGTGTTTTAGGTTGTGTGTCTGTGTACGAGGGGCAACCCCAAAAACTCAAAATTTATTTATTTAAAAAATTGTGTATTTATTCTTACATGTTTAAGCTTCAGTCAGTTTCAAAGTACTCTTTGATGCAATACACCTATCGACACTTTTTCTGCTGCTCAAAACAGTGTTTCAGCTCTGTCACTTTTGAGGCCTTTTAGTGCTTCTGCTGTTTTTTGTTCCACCTTTTCCACATTGGCAGAATATTTCCCTTTGAGGACCTTTTTCATCCAGGGAAACAACAAAAAAGTCGCTCGGATCCAGATCCGGTGAATAGGGAGGGTGGGGCATGAGGAGGTCATGCCGTTTTTTTGTCAAAAACTGCTGAACACTCAGTGTGGCATGGGCAGGCGTATTGTCATGGTGGAAGAACCAGTCACCTGTTTGCCACAACTTGGGATGTTTCTTCTGCAAATAATGATACAACCTTCTCAAAGCTTCCAGTTACAAACTTTAGTTGACACTTTGATCCAGAGGAAGAAATTCTAAGTGTACTACAAGGGGCATGCCCTCCAAGATAAGTTTTGTTTTTTTGTTCACCTCCAAATAAGTATTTTTTACACTACTTAGGGAGCTGAAAGCAGCTAAGCCCATAAGTGGTTTTATACCTTGCTCCCTAATCTGAGGGTACCCCTTTTCTCCATTCTAAGATTTTGGCATCCTTTGTTTTGAGTCTATAAAGATTATACCACCAACTCATAAGTTCATGGCATATAAGCGAATTGGTGGGTTTTTTTGTTTTGATTTTTTGTTGTTGTTTTTTGAGTCGGAGTCTCACTCTGTCACCCAGGCTGGAGTGCAGTGGCACAATCACAGCCACTGCAGCCTCGGCCTGTGGGCTCAGGCAAACCTTCTGCCTCAGCCTCCCAAGTAACTGGAACTGCAGTCACATGCCACCACACCCGACTGATTTTTTTATTTATTGTAGAGACGAGGTCTCGCCAAGTTGCCCGGGCTGGTCTCGAACCCACGGGCTCAGGTGATCCTCTTGTCTCGGCCTCCCAAAGTGCTGGGATTACAGGCTGAGCCACCGAGCTCGGCCTGATTTTTGTTTTTGAGCCAGAGTCTTACTCTGTCACCCAGGCTGGAGTGCAGTCACACAATCTCAGCTACTGAAGCCTCAACCTTCTGGGCTCAGGCAACCTTCCGCCTCAGCCTTCCAAGAAGCTGGACCCACAGGTGTGTGCCACCATGCCCTGCTCATTTTTTTTATTTATTGTAAAGATGAGGTCTTGCCAAGTTGCCCAGGCTGGTCTCAAACTCCTGGGCTCAGACAATCCTCTCGTCTCCACCTCCCAAAGTGCTGGGATTACAGGCGTGAGCTACTGCACCCAGTCCAAATTGGTTTTATCTAATGAGAGTCGTATTGGCACTGAGAAACAAATCGAACTTATGTGTTTTTTGTTTTCATATAAAGCCCACCCTTGGCTACTCAGTTTATCATGGCTCTAGTGGACTAGAAATGGACAGAATGGTGTATGGATGCCTAAGTTTTTCTAAAAAATTTTATGTAGCTAGTTCCTTGTTTTTTTCAGCCTGTCTCCTTTAGTTTACATTTACCTGTTCTGTTTGGTTTAACTTCTGTCTTCAGTTTGGGGGATTTTGTGTATTTGCCCCCCTTCCTTGTAGAAGGGAGCATCACTTTCATCTTAATCGTTTATGCTGGTGACATTGTAATGCTCTTCAACTTCCGGGTGCTGGAACCAAACATAAGCTTCACAATGAAAGTGTCACCAACCAAACAATTCTAAGAGGAGAACACACCAAGCCTATTTCAAAAAGGCCCCTCTTGTGGCTATAAGAAAACCTTAATTATGCGAAAGGACACCTTTTCCTTTTTTCTAGGGAAGAGAGTTACGTGGCTCTAGGTCAGCTATCCCTTCCCCGCCTGGCCCTTCCTTTAGGAAAGGGAGGAGTACAGTACACGGCCTGGCTGTTTGTCTTATGGGAGTGACAGGTAAAAGCAGGAAAGAATGTTAGTATGACCTGTTCACCCCCCTTTTTTTCATAGCCTTTTATTTCTTCTTTGTAGCAAGAAATATCTCAGTGGATAAAATAGCCAAAAAATAAAATTAAAGAGGTTGAGATCATCAAAGCTGTTGATCATTAAAAGAGGGACCTGTAAGAAATGAAATGTTTGCCTGGATGTTGGTTTTTTTTTTTTTTTTATTCTGGAAATTTGGAGGAATGTTTCTGACCAAATCTATCAAAAATCTCGCTGAAGGGCTCACAGTGAGGAGAGGAGAAAACGTGGACCACTCACACACCCCACACGGCAGCACTTTCACCATCTCCTGGGACACCTGCCACACCTATGAAGATGAGCTTCCTGGATGGGTGGAGGCTGGGAAAATTCTTTCTGTGTCGGGAAGTTTCTCTGAACAGCCAGTCTTACCCTTGTAAAAGTGATTGACGCCAGGCTCTAGGCTGCAGTGTGTGTGGTGAGGCTACCCCGAGCTCTGAGGGACTCACACTGGAGCTGCTTATTAGTAGGAGGCCATTAGGGACATTGCCGTTCAGCAACATCTGCAGAGACCTGAAATCTCACTTCACCAATTATTGTCGTCTTACTTCATCCAGCTTTCCAAAGAGCCCATTAAAAACACCAAACAACTTTTTATTATGGAAAATTCAAAACATCCAAAAGTAGAATCATGTAATGGGCCCTCCTTACCTGTCACCCCTTTCAGCAGCTGGCAGCCCAAGACCAATACTAAGCCAGTTAACAGGAACCAGATTATTTTTAAATACATTCATAAGGTGACTGCACAATGAAATAGTGGGGTTTTTTGTGTTTTTAATGCTCAGACGAATCAGATTGGGTGTGAACTTTAAAACAGCCCTTTGCTTTTATTGTTTTTATTTTTATTTTAGTTTCTAGGGGTACAAGTGCATGTTCGTTGCATGGGCATATTGTGTGATGGTGAGGTTTGAGTTTCCGTTGATCCCATCACCCACGTGGTTGGCATGGTACCCAGTGGGCAGTTTTTCAACCCTTGCCCCCTCCCTTCGCCCTCTCCTGTAGGAGTCTCCAGTTTCTGTTGTTCCCATCCTTATGCCCGCGTGTGCTAATGTTTGGCTCCCACTTGTAAGTGAGAACATATGATGGTGTTTTCTGTTTCGGTGATAATTCACTTAGAATGCTGGCCTCCACCTGCATCCATGTTGCCGCAAAGGACAGGATTTTGTTCTTTCTTATAGCTGAAACAGCACTTTCGAGTTAAAATTGTCAAGAGTCAACACGGCATGCCAGTGGAATCGTATGCATTTGGGCATAGGTTTGACTCCAGCTCTGCCATTTGGCTTTGGATAAGCTATTTAACCTCTCTGGGCCTCGAGTCCTTCGTCTCTGAAATGGGGCAGTAATAACTTCTTACAGGCTTAGGGGGAGGATTAAATGGGACACACAAAACAAGAGTTCTCAGGAAGTGGACCTTGATATTGCAGGTCTTGCTGTTATTATTATAGTAGTGTTATTAGCAGCTCTGTAATTCCTGCCACCAAGCCAACAGTGTGTGATCAGCTTGGTAGTGTTTTCAGGAATGAGGACACACACCAGTTCTGCAGAAAAAACTTCATCTGAAAGCTTTTTCACCTGTGGTTTTGTGTATGTATGTGTGTGTGTGTAGATAACTATCTATCTATCTATCTGTCTGTCTATCTACCCTTTGTGTTATGTAATAATGAAGACAATTTTTATTTATTGGATGGACTTAAATTTAAGTTTAGCAATGGTCTCATGGTAACCCCCTCATTTTAACTGAAATTACTAACTAGCAATCCTCAAGGTAAAACTAGATCCCACCAAGAAACCTAAACAGCTAGTTGAGGAAAGGGTCTTCTTTTCCACAAAATAACCCCTTCTCTGCCATGTCCTCGATCTTCTAGGCTTTGGTCTATGGTGCTCATTTTGATGTCTACTTCACCTTGGATTTTCTTTTTTTTTTTTTGAGTTGGAGTCTCACTCTGTCGCCCAGACTGGAGTGCAGTGGCCACTCCCGGCCACCGCAGCCTTGACCTGCTAGGCTCCGGCGATCCTTCCACCTCAGCCTTCCAAGTAGCTGGAACTACAGGCACGCGCTACCATGCCCGGCTAATTTTTTAATTTATTGTAGAGATGAGGGCTCACCAAGTTGCCCAGGCGGGTCTTGAACCCGTGGGCTCAGGCAATCCACTTACCTCAGCCTCCCAAGGCGCAGGATTACAGGCTGAGCCACTGAGCCTGGCTCACCTTGGATTTTCATAACTTTCTCCATTTTCACCTCTTGCTGTGTTATCTCCTTTCTCTCAAAGGAGGGTTTTATGTAGCAGGACAAGTCGACGTAAGACACTGCTCACCCATGGAGACAACCTGCCAGAGCACACACATGAGCACAGCCTGACTGGAGCATGTCGGGCACACGCCCATCTTGCTGGTGTAGTTTCTTTTCTAAAAAGCTGACAGCTGGCGAGAAAGGGAACCCAACCAGAAGAACCTGATCTGGCTGCTTTTGTTTAGCAGACCATGTGGAAGGTTAGAGACAAGGTTTTATGCCTGGCAGCTGGCCAGAGGACAGTGTAATTTTAAACTAAGAGCGGGCAGTCACTGCTACAAGCATGCACTTTAGCCAAGGGCTCTTGAGTCCCGACTGGGCAAGGATCTGATTGGGTTGAACCTCCAAGTCTCTTTTGAGACATCAACGTTTAGCTTCTAAACAAAACATGAGCTGCCCCTTTTTCAACAGCAAGATGACACTACACACTGTGGCAGCCGTCCACTGAGCACTTACCGTATGCCCCACCCTGACCTAACTGAACACAGACTCCGTTTTCCAGAATAATCTCATGAGGCGGGCAATGGCATTTCCCTTGTGCCAGGGAGCAACATAAGTCTCCATTAGACTTAGTCATTTGTCTAAGATCAGACAGTAGGTGACAACATTGGAATTCAAATCCGTGTCTCTGTTGACTAGCATCTGGGATCCCAATCATTCTTTTGCTGTGCCCCTCCCCCAGCCAAGATACTGTGAACCTGTGGTTACATTCAGTGTTGTATGTGTTGCAGTGATAATGGTTCTGTGATTATTGAGATGATTTGGGCCAAGGTTAGAGGCAAAGACTGACATGGAACTGAGTGGAATTTAGTGAAATGCATGCAGAATTGGGCCTTTATTTGTGTCTACTTATAGTTGTCAATGCTGTGACTCCACACCCCCCAACCCTCCCACCACCCCCTTGCCCCCAGCCCACTCCATATCATGTTGTCCTATGGAAAGTGCTGTAGAAATGTTCCTAGGTTATTTGCTCTACCATCTCAAACTGTGTGTGTACATTCTAAGAAACTTGGGAGATAAACTATTGGATTAATGAGTGACCAGGAAAAAAAAATGGAACGTTTTCAGCATTAACAGGAGTGAGTTTGGAAATCAGCTCTCTGAGAGATTTAACGTGCTTCAAAAATTGGCAATTAGCTCTCAAGTGAGCTAATTAGGAATGATTTTTTATCCTCACTACCTTTAATAGCCTACCCTTGGAGAAAAGACGATAATGAACACTTGACTTGACAATCTATGATGCTGCAACTTGACCTTCATGTAGTTTGGGGGAAATAAGGAAGGTGACTCACGATTTATTATTTAAAGTCCTCCTTTTAGAAAGTGTTGTTGTGAAAGATTTGATGAATAAGGATGGCTCCCATTCAGGAACAATCATGAAACCAAAGAAGCAGAAAACAGGAAGAATAGAAAACGTGTGTGACTAAGCAGTGTTTACTTTTATTGGAAACTGTCTGTACCACCCCGGTGGTAGAAAGAAGGTCTTAGTCTTCTCATGGCAAGAAGCCGGGTTTGTACCAGGGCATAATAGAGTGACACCCCACACCTACCTGATGCCACATAAATGCAGGTCTGCAAATGCCTCTCTTTAGATGCTTTCTCATAGAATGGGAGGGGGGCGCATTAAAACAGCAGCTTGCAAAAAGATGGCCAAGCACCCCATGGGACTTCACTGAACTGAGCACCTAGAGAAAATATTCATTTGCTCTCCTAGGAGACTGTGTGTTCCTGTCTGGGTCCCAAGTGTCCTGTGTTGTCTACACACCTGGCTGCTGCCCCTTGGCTGTAGGTGTGAGTGCTTGTTTGTTTAAACCTCACTCAGCACTGCTTGCAAAAACAAAACAACACACTTAACTTGTCTGGGCATTGAATATTCTTCCTGGAGTTTGGTCCTGCCCACTGGCCCAGAGGCATATAATGGGTGGGGCGAGTTTCGGCGTTAGTTTGGGGAGTTTCGAGAATGGGTTGTGGGCTGGGTCTGTTGGGCTGGGGTTATTTTTGGTTGTGATCCTTCTAGAACATCTGAGGGGCAGGGGCATGTCACTGATGGCAGTAGGAGTTGACATGCTCCACTCTGCCTCTCACAGATGACGCAGGTGCACCTGGGAAGGTATGTTATGGGGCCCTGACGAATTTAAAGTGAGCCCAGTCATGCTGAGTTCTCACTCGGACACCTGAAGGGTGTGCAGTGTAGCAAAACCACCAGTGAGGTGGGATACCAGCTTGAGGATGACTCTCTCCCTAAGAAGGCTGCTTGTCTTCAGATGCCTGCCAGCAGGTAAAGGTTGTGACCCTGGGACATACCTAGGCAGCCGTAGTCCTTTGAGAATCTAAGGCTTGTCACCTGTGGTAACCTGACCCTGGACAAATGACCGAACATTTTATTCCACATCAAATCTGAGTAGTGGGTAGGTTGTTAGAAGAGACGATGTCAACCACCAAATAAGAATCTCTGGTGTGGTCTTCTCCGTCTGTTTACAGCTGCTTGCTGTTTAAAGAACTGGTTCAATGCTTCTGCACTGTTGTGAGAGTGTAAGCTAGTTAAACCTCTATGGAAAGCAGAGTGGCAATTCCTAAAAAAACTAAAAGCTAACTTTCTGTATGATCTAGCAATCTCTCTCCTGGGAATATACCTGGAGGAACAGAAATTGTTCCAAAGAAGACACCTGCACATGGATGTTTATAGCTGCGCTATTCACGATAGCAAAAGCATGAAACCAGTACTACTTACTGTCCATTGAAAGTGGACTGGATAAAGAAGACGTGGTACATATACACTATTGAGAGAGTGTTATGCAGGTGTAAAGAAGAACAAAATCATGGACTTCGCAGCAAATTGGATGGAGTCAGAAACAATACTAAGTGAACTCTCACAAAAACAAAGAACTAAATACTACATGTTCCACTCATAAGTGGGCCCTGAACATTAGTCACATTAGCACAAGGGAAGGAAGGAGTGGCAGTCACTGGGCACTGTTAGGAAAGGGAGGGAGGGGGGAGGGTGGGAGGCACATGTCAACATAAAGGGTACCTGGTCCACTACCAGGGGGAGTGAGGGCCAGTTGGAAGCCCAAACGTCACCTGCATACAGCCTACTTATGTAGTTAATCCTCAATTGTACTCCACACCTCTATCATAAAATAAAATAAAGAATTGGTTTGATGTGAGGGCCCAGAAGAATATGTGCCAGCTGCCCTGCCTCTACCCACATCTGCTTAGGTCTCTCCCTGGCTGCTCGGTGTGGCTGAGCCTATCACCATCAAGGAACCTGGCATTTTCTACAGTATCTTCTTTTTCTTGGAGGCAACATTGGGCAGTAGTTCTCAAACTTGGGCATGCATTGGCATTCCCTGGTGGCAGTGTTAAAGCAGATGGCTGGGCTACACTCTCAGCGTCTCAGATCCAATAGGTCTGGGTGGGGTCTGAGAATTTGCATTTCTAACAAGTTCTCAGGTGCTTTGACTAGTCCAGGGAACGTACTTAGAGAAGCACGCTCTAGTGTACGGGGAGAAACAGGTACTCTGGAGTTAAGCAGACTTGAATTTGAATCCAGCCATGGCACTTAGTGTTGTGACTTTGAGAGGTTTTTTGAAATTTTCCAAGTCTCAGTTAACTCATCTGTGAAATGGGAACAATACCTACTCCAAGACTGTCTAGAGAGTCATCTAACAAATAGAACTCATATAAGGTTTTGGATGATTATCGCTTTTTCTACGATTCTGAAACGCCTGCTTGGTCACTCCATATGCAGGCATGGGAGTGTTTTGGTCTCACGAGCCATGTGCTAACCTTAAAGCTCCTTTTGTTAGTATATCCAAACTGATGGACATAGAAGCATTACTAACAGAGGCGGAAACCATGCTTACCTCTGGGTGAGAGCCTCCGGGGAAGACTGGAAGTCCTGTTGGCCAGATATGGTTAGAATACCTGAACAACTTCCTGACTTGCCAGTGGCACAGCAGCCCAGGTACTGTGGACGTCCTATGAGCAGGAACCAAGTCTCGCTCATTTGTGTGTCTGTGCTTGACACTCAGGCCCAAGATCTCCAAACTTGCAATCTGCCCTTATTACTCCTGGACTGCTGGAAGACATCCCCCAACCGTGATGTATTAGTCTGTTTTGCATTGCTATAAAGAAATCCCTGAGGCTGGATAATTTATAAGGAAAAAAGGTTTACTTGGTTCTGCACAGGAAGCATGGCGCCAGCATCTGCTTCTGGTGAGCCTTGGGAATCTCACAATCATGGGGGAAGGCGGAGAGGCAGTAGGAGTGTTGCATGGTGAGAGAGGGAGCAAGGGAGAAAGAGGAGGTGTCAGGCTCTTTTAAAAGTCGATTCTTATGTGAACTATTAGAGCAAGAATTCACTCATTACCTCAAGAACAGCACCAAGTCATTCATAAGAGATCCACCTTCACGACCCAAACACCTCTCACTAAGGTCCCCTCCTCCAACACTGGGGATGGCATTTCAACACGAGATTTGGAGGGGACAGCATCCAAACTATATGACACAGTATCTCAGATTAGGAAACACCCAAGCTCTGCATCTCAAACCTCATCTGCATTCTTCATGCGGCGTGAAAATCATTTTAGTGTCATTAAGAGACAAGTCGCCTTATTCAACTGTTCCAAGCTTTCATTATTCTCTTCAAATTCATTATCCCTCTTGGCACCCTAAGAGTGATCCTCAAAATAGGTAACTGGCATGGGATGTAGTAATATATAGATCAGTACATACAGTTAAAAGATATTCCCTTTTGTGGCCCGAAGCAAAATTGTATGCATCATAAAACAATTTTCTAGAGATCTGAGTAGTAGTTATAATCATTTATCATATAATTTTAAAATGATTTGTGCATCTCTAGGACTTGTTTAATGTTGTGGCTGCTGTCTAAATGATATCCTTCTCTGAGCCACTATGTGCTTTGGGACCACATGAAACTTTTTCAATAACATTCCTATTAAAATACTCAAGTTTAGGGTCTCTTTAACTGTGACTCATTGCCTGTTATTGTTGTTGTTGTTTTTGTAAATAAAGTTTTATTGGAACACAGCCACACCCCTTTTTAAATGTATATGGACCAGACGACCCTCAAAACCTAAAATAATATTTACTGCCTGGCCCTTTGTAGACAGTTTGCAGGGGTTTCTGCTTCTAGTCAATAGGTGCAAACTGCTACTTTTTGCCACTAGAGGGCGATGGATGAATTGCCTGTTGATCCCATGCTGACTTTTCAAATGGGCTAGCCCCAGAGCACCTTGTCTCCACCTGTCCCACCACTGCCCGGCAACACATGCCCGGGACCAGTTCTCGCGCTGCTCAGGGGCTGGAGCACACCCTAACACCCTCCTGGGCTCCCTTGCTGGTACGGGCCTGGCTGGGCAACATCTTTGCTTGACTTGTGGACTCCATAATGGAAACTATTTAGCATCCCCTAGGAAGAAATGCAATATTTTAAAAATGATGAAGGCAGCACAGTTAGATATTTCTGAATGCCCACCTTATTTTATGGAGGAAATAAAGGCTTTCACATGAATCGCTGGTTTCCATTCCCGCCCACAGTGTGCCTGTGGGGAACGCTCTCCTTTCTCTGAAACCCACTTCCTCATCATAACCAGCTCCTCCAGCCATGCTCTGATCCTTTCGCTCTTAGAGCTCACTCCATCAGTGATCCACTTTGCTCCATGTCTCAACCACTTTCTAGAAGCAGGTTTAAATCTCGTTCCTAAATAGGCAGAAAGCCTTATCTCAAGTATCCTCCATAGCTGTCTCCCTTTTTCTGCTCTGCCAAGGTTCTTGAAAATGAGGTCTTACCTCTCACAGAAACAAAAAACTGAGTATCACATGTTCTCACTCATATAGTAGACCTTGATCACCCAATTTATCCCAGAGTAGAATTCTCCTAGTGCAGGCTCCACCTGGGTTTATCATCCCTCTCAGACATACCCCAGAATGTGAGTCTGATGTTCAAAGGATTGAAGGAGAGAAAGGGGTTGGTCTTCTTGTTTGAAGTCTCTCAGGAGTTCTCTGAATCTCTTGTGTTTGGATGGTTGCATC